>CATIWQ010557149.1:0-13852 GCA_949673415.1 Euphorbia schlechtendalii | reverse complement strand
CCATATTCACATTAGTTTGCTCTATCACTTCATACCCACATGCCATTCATTTCCAATTCTCCAAATGCATGAATCAACAAATTTATGATTTGCTTAAATTGCCTAGACTTAAATGAATACCAATGAATTATATAATACCATGGCAATGCCGGCTTTAGTAATTGCATGGTACACAATAACATTTTACGTTATTCATTATATTTGTTTTTCTTAGATAAGATTTTGTTCACAGTTGTATTGCCAATAATTACCTATCATCATTAGTTTCATGATGGGAAATTGAAACAACAAACACATTTAAATGATTTTATCACATACTAATCTACGTGGAAATGATGAATGCTATTGTATCATATATCTTTGGGATTGCTTCTTTAACTAGTTTAATTACAACGTAAACATTCTGTGGCCTTCTTTAGGTCCCATGTGGTCATGTTTATATATAATGTGATTAGGAGCTGTTATGGGTTTAAGTCACAACGGTGAGCATAAAAATCACATTTTATGATTTTACGGTATAACTCATATCCTTGTGTGGTTTATGTTTTGAAAAATAGGCTGAATTGCATCGTAAAAGTCCTAAAAGTCAAGCTGAGTAGATTAATATGTGATTATTTTTAAGAAAAAGGCCTTTTTAGCCCACCAAGGACAATAGATAGTTTCTTTCTTTCATATTTTAAGAGTAAAAGAAAATAATCAATTGAATCTAATTCAATTAAATTAGTACATCTCTCAAAATGAAGTTGAGGCATATTAATTTATCACAAAAGTATAAAAATAATTTATTACCTAGTAATTTAAATTTTGATTATTAAGAAAACATTTTTAGCAAGTTAGATCAAACATTTACATTTTTTTGAAAGACCACGAAATTTTTTGGTAATATGATATATTAGTGTTTAATACGATTTTCGTAAGTAAACACATATATGAAATAAATTAAGCTAATAAAAATGCCTTGTTAATTATTGTTAAAACTCATACTACAATAAATCAATCAATTAATCTAATATTGATGAATTCGCTTCACTTTTATTTTATGTCAATTTTCAGGCTTATTATTTTGGTTTAATTGTAGAATATAGTCTCCAGTGGAATAAACATGATCGATGTGTTTTTTTTTCTTGAAAACGAGACAAAACATAAAAAATGTACTATTATACAATTTCATTTTGAAGAAAACAAAACATAGAATAATAGAGTTTAAATGAGTGTGATGTAGGTTGTCTTGGTTTGTACAAACTTTAAGAACAAAATATTGAAGAATTCAAAATGCAAATCTCTAAAAGCAAAGATTAGAATTTGATTAAGATTTTCATATTGAAATATTTTTAACAAAAAAGATATGCAGTTTTACAAGGCTACAAAAGGATTGAATTGAAAAGTATTTGGTTTGAGGGGAAAAAAGAGTAAAGGTAACGCATGCTATAACCTAATCATACATAAGTCCAAATATCAATATCTTAATGATAATAAAAATATTTCTACGATAAAAATTTGTTTTATTCCATGGAACTAATTATATTTTTAATTATAGTGTTCCTTTCTTCTCGTATGCTCAAAGTGATTGAAAGATTTCCCTAATGCACTCTCAAGTTTTGCAATCATATAAAGTAAGTAACCTTGTTAAAATCTATATTTATTCAAGTAAAAACAACATATAATTAAAGCAATTATGCCACAATTAAGCACCAACAAATCCCGAGAAAATAAGGATCACTTACATACGTCTAGTTCTCTTAAATTTTATGATTAGAGAAACAAATTTAGTTTTGTTTGGAGGGAATTGACCTTAAACCTAGTTTACTTGAACTTATAAGTAGAAAGCATGTTCAGTCCAAATAAGGTTACCCAAGTGAAATCAATTTCACTTCATTAGAATAAAAAAAAAATTTATCTTTCAATTCAATTTCTAAAAAGTGAAAATCATATGGAGTTCCCAAATATGCCCTCCAAACAAAAATTAAAATTAAAATTAAGTTATGTACATAGTTTTTATTGGAAAAACGTTGAAATCAAAGATTACTCTAATGTTAACCCAATCATTGTCTTTCAATTTAAAATGAAATGTATGGATTAAAAATGTTTTTTCATTCTTTATGACTATGAAATATAAGAAATAACATCACTCTAATATTTGACACTCAACATTAGAAAATACTTTTCCTTTTTTATTAGAGATAACTATAAGACACAATATCTTTTGTTAATAGTATCCATTGTACTGAACTCACGATCCACACTTCTTGATTTTTTAAGAAAGTTGTGGTCATTAACCACACATGTGATATAATAATTTTTTGAAACATTTTTTTTGTCGATTTTGTTAATTGTGTGATTTAAACTCCCAGCCCCACACTTCTTGAATTCTTCGGAAAGAGGTGATACATGTAATAATGATGTAATTGTGAGTAAAACATAATAACTAAAACCATATAAAACGGGGAACACATATAACTAAAATCATGGTTTTTAAAACCGGACCGGAACTGACCACTGGTCTGGTTGATTTTCACCCGGTTTTTGTTTGATCAAAGACCAGATGTTGATCGATTGAACCGGCCGGTCGGAACTGGTTGAATTGAAAACCGGTTGCTCCAACCAGCCGGTTCATTTCTTCTTGTTAAAAATAATGTTTTCTATTTTTATGCAATGAGTAAGAATCGAACCCAAAACCTCCAACTTATTATCCATTATAACTACCACTCAACTACAACACTTATATGATATACATTTGTATTATATTTCTTTTATCATATATATATAAAATTTTTACTTAGTTTTAAATTACGTATTTACTTTATTTATTTAGTGTATTGTGTAAATAAATTCATCACATTTTATTTAAATAATATTTTTTCAATATTTAAAAAATTCGGTTTGACCACCGATTTAATCCGGTTGAACCTTAAATCCATGAATCACCTTTTTCACTGGTTCGATGATCGACCCGGTTACGAAAACCATGGTTGGAACAGCGAAAAGTCAAATTTGATAGGAAGAGAGTTGCGTGGAAGAGAGAAAAGGCAAAAATGTCGTCTCCTACTCCCCTCACTCCAGTCGTCTCCTTCCTCGCTCTCTCTGTAATAAACTGATCAAAAGGTTGTTAGAGAAAGAAATGGGAAATTGCTGGGCCTCTCCTTGTGATGAGATCACAAACGCACCCCCACCGCCAATCGACCATCTAAACCCTGGTACTTTATTCTCATCTAACCTCAACGTTCTTTTCAACCTTTCATTCTTTTAATTTCATTTTACTCCTCTAATTCTTTTTGTATACATATATAATTACTGTGTGTTATTTATGGAGCAGACATTTCTTCGATTTGTGAAACCAATTTCCAGATTGAGGCCAGCACCAATGTGACTTGGACTTCTCAAGTCAGCAGCAGCAACACTGAAAATAACCAGCGGGTTAATAACTCGTATGAAATTGCATTCGAGGCTGGTAAAAACTTGAGGGCTTTCTCTTATGCTGAATTGAAGAATGCCACCCACAACTTTAGAAGGGATCGGATCATCGGCAGAGGAGGTTTTGGCCATGTTTATAAAGGCGGCCTGAAGGTTAAGCTTCCTTCTCAACCTCCTCAGAAATTGGTGTTTGCTGTCAAGATATTGGATTCTTCTAGTAAGCAGGGAAAAGTAGAGTGGTTGGTGTGTTTTCTTTTCTTTTCAATCTAGACCATGTTTTGCCCATGTCATTTCTCAGTCAATCTAATATGTCAAATTGTTTACTTTGTGTTTATTGTAATCCACGTTGGCAGTCAGAGGTGAATATTTTGGGGGGTCATTCTCATCCAAACCTTGTCAAGTTGCTGGGATACTCAGCAGACAACAACAGGTTCTTTCTCATCTACGACTTCATGCCTAATGGAAGCCTCAACTACCATCTCTTCGGAAGTAAGTGCTAAATCACTGATAAGAGAATTTCTTCAGTTTAGATGCTATAAATTTCTAATTTACGTGTAGAGGGCTCAGTTCGACCACTTCCATGGGACACAAGATTCCAGATCGTCTTAGGAATGGCTCGAGGGCTTGCATACTTGCACACATCAAATGTGCTAATAATCCACCGGGATTTCAAATCCTCCAATGTATTACTTGATAAGGTGGTGAACATCATTGTTTTTGGCGTCCAGTCCACACTTTATTTTGCTCAAAATGATACACATTTTTTCAACTTCAGTTGTTCAATGCCAAGCTTTCGGACTTTGGGTTGGCATCTCTGGCTGACGAACCCTATGCTGCAACACAACGTGTAATGGGGAGTTACGGTTATATGTCTCCTGAAGTAATTACTACTGGTATGTATGTCTGAAATTTATATCTTCATAAATTTCATAAGATTTTCCTAATGTTGATGCAATGTGGATTGGGTTGAATAGGACGTGCCAGTGTGAAGAGCGATGTGTATGGTTTCGGAATTGTCGTAGTTGAGATACTAACGGGCTTGCGCGCGTTTGACAACAAACGTCCGCTTGACCAAGTTAGACTGGTCGACTGGGTCAAACCATATCTATCCAACAAGAGAAAGTTGAAAAGCATAATGGATCCCAAGCTACAGGGGAAATACCCGTACAAGGAAGCTTCGCAAATCGCAATGCTTGCTCTTAGGTGTCTTAATGACAATCCCAGAATTCGGCCATCTACCAAAGAAATTGTCGAAACGCTGGATCAGCTTCAAGCATGCCAAAACCGAAGTGCTAGACTGCCAGAAAATGGACATTGTTAAGCAACTCTGATGAGTTTCAGATATACACAGGCAGAGTTTTGTATATCATTTATTTTCAAGTGGACTGCTAAATTATTGGTGAAACCATCGATGATCATAAAAAAATTCAGTTCTTGATTGGTGTTGGAGGAGATAAGATTGCCAGAAAATGAAATCAACATTAATTTTAGGGGTAAAATAGTGAATAGAATGTATATTTAAAAGTGGTGGTTATTTTACCTGTAATTTAATATAGTCAAGGGTACTTGGTGATCATTAAATCTCATTATGATAGTAATAATTAAGTTGGTGTATCATCGTGGTACGTGAAACAGTTTCTGTTTTTAAGCATTTTTAATAAAATTATGTGTAGCCTTCATTCAAAAACAAACGATCATGTCAATTATTTTATTCACATAATGTGTAGTTAGGGGTGTTCATCGGTTCAATAACAGAACCGAATACATCGAAAATCGAATAGATGAAAAAATAGAAACTGAAACCGAACCGAAATAGATAAATAATCAAAATTAAATCGAATTACTCGGTTCGTTGGTTCGGTTTATTTAACCTATTAATTTTGTTTGTTTGTTCTTTCAGTTTCTTGGTAAAATTTTATTATATTATTATCATTAACACTTTCATTAAATACATTAATTAACATGTATATCATGTCCAAAAGCAATAAAATGAAATAATAGTGTCTTAAGAACTGATGATATTGCTATGAAATTAAGTTTCTAGATTAAATTTTTATATATGCAATTAATTTTTTAGATATATTGAATTAATCGGTTGGTTTTTGGTTATATCGGTTATTTTTATATTAAAACCAAACCGATTGAATTAACCGAAAATCTATGAAAGAAACAACCGAAATCGAACCGTTTAAACCGAAAACCGGATCAAATAAATCGAATTACATCGGTTCGATCGATTATTTCGGTTTGGTTCGGTTTTTGAACACCCTATGTGCAGTTCATTCCCATCCTTCATTCAAACAAACATAGTGTGTAGTTTATAAATTATTAAGTCATTTTTTTTATTTCAGTTTATGTAAATAATAAAAGTGATTAGTAAAACCTATTTAATAACACAGATTAATTTAAAAAAAACTGAAAACAAACAAATAAACTGATTAGGTTAAATGAAACTAAATTAATTATTTGGTTTGGTTACTTTTCTTTGTTTTGGTTTGGTTTGATTTATAATTTTTAAGTTGGAGATGGAAATATCAGTCTTTTCATCATTTTACTTCTATACTGGAATGTAATCATGTGATTTCCATATGTTCTCTATGAAATTAATTTAATGAGAAAAACAATTATATATAATTGAGAAAAAACTCATAAACTCACGACCTTAAATTTTGGGTTAGACTGCCATTGAAAACAACCAAAGTGCAGCCACCAAAATTTTATAGAAGCTACATTCTGTTAGGGGCAAACATAGTTGCACGCATTCACTAAAGTTTCAAGTCCGCATATCATACGTGCTGCTACATAAGGTAGTTATTTCTCTTTGTTACTTGTAGCTCATTTCTTTGTTCCTTCCGAAATCCAAGTTCTGATTGCCTAAATGGAGATTAGATGCTTAGTTATTGATACCTTGCTATTCAATAGGCAATATGAGTGTGAAGAGGGACCATATATGCAGTTATACACACACACACACACGCAAGCATTAGGCAAAACATGTCCAATAATAGAGAAGAGTAACGTAGGTGTGTTGGACGAACAAATGCTTCACATCGTTAAAAAAAGAAAAGATTCTACGAGTATACAAGTAACAACAATATCCCGTCTAAGTACTTTTTTGATAAAAGCCCAAAAACAAATCAGTGAAAACTTAATAAAATGGACAATATTATAGCATATGTGAGGATAGATGATGTCCTTGGACTATCAACAAGAGATATGAGAACCAAACCCTAATGTTAACCGTGATTCTGTTGAATCATAGCAAAATATATGAAATCAAACTTTTTTTCAAAAAAAATTTTAGTTATATCCAAAACATGGAATTATTTTGATTTTTAACTTCCATTTTCTTTCTTTGAGTTGGTGTTATATCAAACATATTTTGAAATTGTAGTGTTTTGCTTGAGATATTTGATATAAATGTTTTATACCCGCCCGCATCTTACCTGAAAATCTAGTATTATTGAGAAAAAGCCCACGAATCATTAGAATTTCAAACAAAGATGGTGGCATGTCAAGTTTGACGTAAAACTTGTCATATTTGAAAAGTGAGACCAACTTGAATTTGACACATAACTTTCATTTGAGTTATTCAATGCTATATATGAAAAATGAGTGAGCTACAAAATCATTTTCAAATTTCACGAAAACATTAAGCTTTTGGGGATAGCTTGAAGCACATCTCAATGCATTAAACCTTTTACCCATGTTCAGAAATTTTAGGTTAACAGAAAATGTTCGTATTTTGACTTCCAACCTTTGTTTCCCGATAAATGACAAAATAAACTCATTAAACTTGGAAGTTCAATTTCAGGCCTTTGCCAGTATAGGGGATTAGTTATCATATGGGGAATTATTTTATGTTTTTTTCCCACATAACTAAAAATTTTCCCCAACAAATCCATTAGAAGTAACCAACTTTACTATTTTCCCACCGTGATCATGTAATATAACCAACAACATTAATCTCGAGTTCAGGAAAGTTCTGATATGTAACTTAATCAGCATATTCCGTAGCTTTATTCTTGGCCGCCCTGAAATCCAAATTAAGCACATCATCGGTAATTCCCCTTTAACCATTGCAAAAAATAACTAACAGATCTCAAACAAATATATAATTCTGCATGGTTGTCAAATGAAAGTTTGTTAGCCCATGTCTAATTCTAATTAAAATTCGGAGCGAGGATACCGGACATCAATGTATACATATGTTTTAAGCAAAAAGACTTATTTGGGCATGTAGTATAATCAGTTTGTCCATTTGATCCATGTGCTATAGACATTATCCAATTGTTCTCTGTGTTAAATAGTATGTTACCTTTTATATTTCTTTAAAACATGTTAAAGTACAATTTTGCTAAAGTAGTCTCTACCTTCCAAAGGTCCAGATAACAACACCAAATGGGTAACGAATGCATAGCACGAGAAGTTTAAATTACATAACACAAGGACCTAATGGGTAACATGTATACCACAAAGGCCAAATGAGTAAATGACTTATAAAATATATTATATCCATAAAGAAAATGATTTTAAGTATGTTGTTGAAATAACACAAAATGACAACACCATCTTCAAAATCATATTCAGAAGATTGATTGGTAGATTGAGAGGCTGAGAAAGAAACCATAGTAGTCTAAAGGCGCATGACGGGCGCGCCTCATGCGCACCCTCTTCGCCTTGCTGAAACCCAAGGCGCAACCAAAGTGTGCGCCTCGTGGCTCGTGCAAGGTGACAAGGCACACTAAACATTTTTTAGAATTTTTTTTTACAAAAAGATTTAACCTAAGCTGATTTTTACCATTAATTAATATTCCTATTCTTCTCCTATTTCCTATGCCTCCAAAAGTCAAGTACCGCTATCGCTGTTCTATTTGTCTTCATAGTTGTTCTTGCCGTTTTCAGCCATATCCATCACTGTGCTCACTGTTTGCATCAGCAGCCATTGTCGTTCCCGCTATAACATGATTACACTATATTATATAGAATAGTTTTTTTTTAGGTTGAATTTGTAAAGTAGAAGAGGGTGTGAAATATTAGGCAAGATAAGGAAACGGTAGAGTGGGTTCTGGTACAAACAGGAACAATGACCGAATAATTACCATTTACGGTTCAGATTAATGCAACTCTAGCTCAAATTAACTATTTGACATCCAACTTGACCCTTTATAGTGATTTGTGGTATCTAATATTTTATTGTATTTTTATTTCAAGTAGTCATATATTATGGATTTTTATATCTATAATTTTTTTTGGTTAAATTTTAAACTAGTGCTCTTTTCTTGTTCAGGGGTGCGCAATGTTTTGCACCTTGCGCCAAGGCCTGCTATTGCGTCTTGAGTGCACCTTGCACCCTCAACTACTATGTTAAACACAAATATTTTAAAAGTCAAGTGATTTAGGAAGACTGATCATCATTCAAATTAGTTAATCAGGGGTCATGATTTGTTAGTAAAATGCGTGATCATTTAAATTGAATTGTATAGAAAGTCTAATTGTTTAGGAAGAATTTTCAATGGGTGTTTACAAGTAAAAGCACAGTAGTCAAGGCGCTGAGGCACACTCAAGGCGCAAGGCCGCGCCTTGGGCTTTTTGACCGCCTAGGCGCGCCTTGGGGCGCTCTAGGCGCAAATTTTAGCCAAAAACCCCTAAAGGCACAAGGGCTCGCCCGAGAGCCTAGTCGCGCCTTTGACTACTATGACTAAAGGTAAGTATTATTAACATGCTAGCGTTTTTGCCATGCACAATCCGAATAAGTGTTAGTGTCGAAAAAGTGTCATGTAGCCAGGGATTCGGCTCGTGTTTTGAACTTCGAAGAGTCCAAGTATCATAAGAGTGTAACACTTTATATTCATTTGTTGTTTTGTAGTTTTATATTTAAAGATTGATTTGATTGATATGGCTATATAAAAAAAGAAGGAATAAGTGACAGTGATAATTAGTCTGCTTTACCGAAACAGATTTAAAGCTGTGCTGGTGCTC
Organism: Euphorbia schlechtendalii; assembly: GCA_949673415.1. Classification (NCBI taxonomy): domain Eukaryota; kingdom Viridiplantae; phylum Streptophyta; class Magnoliopsida; order Malpighiales; family Euphorbiaceae; genus Euphorbia; species Euphorbia schlechtendalii. The sequence goes on along the minus strand of CATIWQ010557149.1, from coordinate 4,459 downwards.
CACATAAATACAAAGTATAAAGGTAGCATTGAACCTATATATTACTTTTAAGTTTTGACATTTGAAGGAGTTTATCCTAAATAATCCTTAATTCTAGAAATTTTTTAATTCAAATGAATGGAAATTGAAAAAGGAGGAATAAGTAATAGTTAAAGGATGTTATAGTATTATAGCAAACAAATCAAAAGAAAAATGAAAGTAACAAAACTAGTAATGTTAATGTCATTACTTATTATTAAACTAATCCCAAATTTCAGAAGCCAATTAAGTCTTTTCTAAACTACAATCCATAATATAAGAAGCCACTAAGTTCAAATAATCCATCAAAGAAGCAAAACATACTCACAAGCACAATCCAAGTATGGCCAGGGGTGCCTTCTGCACTTCAGGGATTGTGATCTTATGTCAAAGAATTATAGTATTTAAATGCTCTATTCAGTATAATGCTGGCCTATATGCTACATCAAAATGCTAATAGTTTCGGTAAGCACAGAAAAACTATCCATACAGACTATGTATAACCACCTAGTAGGCAAGTGTATGTATACCAAATAAAATAAATCCATGAATGAAAAATTACAATATTTAGATAAAGGTTAAACTTACCTCATGAGAAGGAGCAGATGAGGACTTAACAGGTGCCAAATTTGAAGAAGGTCCATCAAAAATACGAGAACAATCTGCATAAGCAGAACCAATACCCACTCCAGCACCGAAAGCCACAGATGCCCAGCGAGTAACTGGAGTTCCTGGTTTTAAGAAAGAATATCGCAATCAGTTTCCAAGTTTAAATAAATATCAATGGCTTGGCCTATTACACAGATCGGATCTCCCTGTGCTACAGAAAAAATTATTAGCCACAATATTTAGAGTATGCATCTGATTAATAACACTATCTGCCTAAATCAATGCTAAGCACCTAGCAAAGGGCATCCCGTAGTAGAAATTATCCTGCACTCACGCAAGGTCTGGGAAGGGCATACCCTGATGGTTGAATTGTGGGCAAAATAAAAAAACAACGTAAAATAAAAATAAAAATTACTGTTCTTTAATAAGATTTTTTTCCATGATGCCTGCAATTTTCAGAGTTAGATGATGAGGCTAGTGAACAAGCAATGTTGTACGCAAACTAAAAGTTACTAGATACAAATGAAATTCCTTAGTCCATGGATTTGACAAACTTTTAATTGCATACCACGAAAGAAAAAATTCACCTAGAAATGAAAAAGCGAGCTCGTCCAAGACAGTGATCAAACATTCAATAACTATACGAACAAAATGGATAAACCAGAGATCACGGCCAGGAAACTTTCAGTATTAATATTAAGAATTCATTCTCAAGGCCACAAAAACAAGAGACTATCAAATAGAGAAACAGAGTAAAACATACTGAAGACAAGGAGACCGCCAAAGGCACCAGCCAAGGAAGAGTAAACGAAGCGGCGAACCGTCAGATCGAGACACGCGTCCCATTTGGCGTTCACGTCGACCTTATCAGCCATCGATTATCTCTTCTAATTCTCTTTAGTTTTCTTCTTTTTGCTTGTCCTCCGTTTTCAAAATAAGAATATCGTTTAGCAATGGTACTGGAAAGTGAGGGTTTTCGTCTGCATTTGAATGCTGTTCTTATGGTGGAACTGACAGAACTCGAAGTTTATGAGATTTCAGGAGCTTGGGCTGAAGTATTTTGGGCTTCAGGCCCATTATACCTTTTGTTTGGCAAACCCATCCCTCGTAGATGATGAAAAGTAGTGGCAGAGATTTCATAGTTTCAATAGGTGTCAAACAATAAGTGTCAATACAGAGTCATCGTTTATAAATTACATATTTATATTTTTTTATTTTGTCCATTGTTAAATAAATTCATTTTATCTTTAAATGATATTTTTCAATTAAAATTTAAATTATGTTTAATTTTAAATTTTTAAAATCAAAGTAATATTTATTTATTAGTGGGAAAATGATATTAAATGTACATTACTTTTTATCCAATATATGTACATTAAATCTTTGACTATTTTTTAATCCAATCTATAATATATGGTCTCATCTAAATTAAATTCGGTTGAATACAAAATTATTGACATTCATTTTATCAAATTGTATTGATTATTATGTTGTATTATTTTATTTGAAAAATAAACTTTGTATACGAAGTGTTAACATTAAAAAATATTATTAATTATTGAAATAGTTTAACTTATATTATTTTTTTGATATCAGATTATTAAAAATATTAATATTTAAAATTTTTTAGAAAATGTGGTTCGATCACTGATTTACTCCGGTTGAACTTTAAATCCATGAATCACCATTTTCACCGGTTCGATGATCGGTCCGAATCTGAAAACCATGATAAAAATACTTCCTTGTTTGAAAGTTCTATTTCACAAAATGAATGTTTAAAACCTTATATATTAGTTTAAAACCTCAGTCACCTCTAGCAAAGAGTTCATTTCAAAAAAAAAACTTACATGTATTTCATCTTTTATGTCACTTTCAGTTTATTTCACTTCAGGTTCATTAAGTTAAGTTCAATTAAGTTCAGTTCAGGTTTATTAATTCTAATTTTAATAATAATTATTCTAATTAATACTTTAATAAAAATGAATAGTAATGCATATATTTTGATAAATTAAAATATATATACAACTTTGTGTTTATTAAACAATCAAAATATATTATGTTGAAGAAGCTACAACATAATGAAGAATGAAGACCAAACTAATACCACAAGTACAAGTGATGAACACAAAGATACACATAAACAATCATCCATCACGCCATGCATCAAAAAGGAATTCTTCTCTCATGATGTCGTGGTCAACATTGGGTTAACACTCTTACCACAAGCTGACGTGACAAAAGAACCAAGGAGACCTTAACCTACCACTTTTCCAACAATCATATTTTCAAAAGGTGGTAAGCAAGAGTAAAAGAGTTTTTATCTCTCTAATGACATGGCAAGACCCCAACGGCCAGTGATGTACCCAATGGTCATTTTGCATTGAAGTACTACAAAGAAGGTTAACTCTACAACGGCTAGTTTTTCACTTGCACAAAACAAGTATAAAAAGACATTTAGTTTGAAGATTGAAACTTTGAAGACACAAAACAAATTCACATATTAACAAGTTTCAAAGAGATTAGTCTTCCCTGTAATTCTTCAATGCTACTAAAGAGAGAAAGCTTCTTCATGTGTTCCCACAACACAAATCAACATTCAAGTCAGAATTATAAGGTTTCGTTGTTGAGCTCGCAAAAACAACGATCAGGTTTTGTTGTTGAGCCCAGAAAAATAACAAGAAAGGTTTCACTGTTGAACCCGCAAAAACAGTGGTGAAAAAGGTTTTGTTGTTAAGCCTGGAAAAAAACAGTTGTAAGATTTAATACTTAAGCCAAGAAAAATTATCGCTAGGCTTGTTTTCTGCCCGTAGAGAAAACACATAAAGAAAAATCTCAAGTCAGTTGAACTGGGAGTTGGACTAAGTCGAGGGTTTCTGAACCAGGATAAAATCTGATGTGTCTCAATCTCTTTACATTTATTGTTTTAATTACTTGCAATTTATCTTCATGCAGTTATATTATTGTAATTAATTTATTTTGAAATTGAGTTAAAAATTCATTTTCAGTGACAAAAAAGTTTTTAGATCTTAGAGAGAATTTTAAAAGTACTATTCACCCCCTCTAGTACATTTTCCTAGCCATTCAGGACTAACAAATAATAATAATAATAATAAGAACAATGATAAAAATATTAATATAGAAAAAAATATTTATTAAACAATGTAGTTAACATTAATTATAAATATAGTAAGAATAATTCTTAAATAGTAATAATTATTAGGGTTATTTATATAACAATATTATTAATGTAACTATAATATAATAATATTTTTAATTATAATCATGGTATTGATTAATTAAAAAATGTGATATGAGATGATAAAATGAAAATATTTATTGATTAAAAAACTATTACGGTTTTGTAATTTGATAATAAGTGATAATTTGATTCCAAACTACAATATATTATAATTATTATTATTAATTCACGTGGAATTGAAACAATAATTATTATTTTAAAAAGATTGTCTCATTTGAGCTTACATTAAATGGAAAGAAAAATTCCCAACCCACCCTGGATGTGATTCGAACCTGAGACCTTTAGAGATCATAACTTTCATCTTAACCACTATGCTAAGACCTCAATCACATAACAATAATTATTATTTGAATAACAAAATCTTAAATAAATGATTTTACGTATTATAATAATTTTTATAATTAAATTATGATAACTATTATAATTTTTTATTTTATATATGTATTATAATAATTATAATAGTTATTGATATTACTATTTGTAATGATTAGTATTAATAATTTATTATTTTTTAATATTTATCGATTTTCACTATTATTTTAATAATTAAAGTATTATTAATAAGTTTAATTG
>CATIWQ010557148.1:0-14364 GCA_949673415.1 Euphorbia schlechtendalii | reverse complement strand
CCGCATTAAATGCATTACCAACTGGCAGAGATGAATCATTTAATGCTCAGACGGCGGACAAGACCCTCAAGCGGCGAGCCACACGTGTATCTCTCACAGATGGGACCCGCATGACATCATCACACACAGATCCTATAAATGGCAAATCTCCAACTGCTAAAAGGTACGTGATCATAAAAGAACTTCACTAAAACACTCTTTACTCGGACCACTGACTAGATCGTCGGAGGATCTTCGCCGGAAACAACTCCGGCCGAGGATTTGTTTTGCAGGACCTTTGAAGACTCAACAAGCGGAAAGACCATTATTGACGGACATCAGCTATAAATCATCATTTTGTTTTTAAGCTATAAAGATCTCTAATAAAGATCTTATGCAGTAAAAAGTAAGGAAAGAAAAAATCATTCTTTTGAATAGCTACAATGATTCGCTAAATAACAACTTCAAGTGATTAAGTTTTCTCCTATATAATCGATCTCACATCAATAGAAAAATATAAGGTAAACTGCAAAAAAATATCTTGTGATTTCGGCCCCTTTTAAAAGGGGTTTGTGTTTTTTTAAATCTCAAAAGGAGATTTATGATTTTAAACCGTTAACAATTAAAGGATTTTTTTACTGACGATAATGTGACAAGAGTATTTTGGCAAAAGCTCAATATTTTTCATGTTCTTCCTCCATTAAATCGTAATCCCAAATTCATCCATTAAAACCTTAAATTTGGGATTGCAGTTACCAAACTTTGATTTCATCTGGGTTAAGGAGCAGCCGTTGAATTGAATCCTACTCAAACTCCCGTGAAGAGAGAGAAACCTACCCAATGTTAAAAAAACACAGCAAAAAAGAAGTCATCAATTAAACAACACAACAATGAAGAAGAAAACAACGGCCATGACTTAAATTGAAACTCTCTATAATCTGAAGAAGAGGAAATTCTCAAGATTCATTATGGAAATGGCTTTTACGCTTGCTATCTGTTGACTTCTCTCTGCCCTCGCTTCAAAGGCTATACCTTTATCGTATTCATTCTCATCTCTCTAAAGTATTTTTCTTCTTTTTGTTCGATTACACATTCGGATCTGTGACTAATGCACTCTGAAACTCCCGACCTTGAATCTAATTTCAATTTATGCTTTGTATCTTGATTTTGTTGAGTTTTTTGTTTGGGTATCTATATCTCCTTTTTCCTTTTCTTTTCATTTCATCAATTCTGATTTAATATTCAGATTGGTGATTACTTTGATTTGAAAACCCCTAATCTGAATCGCATTTCACAAATGTTAAGCATCTTGATTTTGATTGAGTTTCGTATTTGTGAATTGGGGGTTTCAGATTTATAATGAAATCAAAATCCAGTCATGCAATCTTAGATTTAAGGTTTTGATGGGATGAAAAAAATAAGCTTTTCCATAAATACCTTTTGTAACATCTATCACTTTTTGATGGTGTTAACAAAAAATCTCTTAATTGCTAACGGTTCGAAATCACGATCCTCTTTTTAAATTTAAAATACCACAATTTCTCATTTCAAAATGGTCTAAATTACATAGTACTTAATTTAAGTTTACCCAAAAATATAACATGTGCTAAAAAAATTCAGACCTTAACTAGTTTCGTTTTATACTGATTTAAGTTTAAGTTTGAAATGAAAAAAAAATCAAAACCCAAACTCGTTATAAGACCGTAACTAATTCCACAACCTAACTTTGGAAGTCAATTTCACCTTCTATAAAAACAATACCCCTTTTTCAACCTCGCATAAAACTTCATTGATTAAAATCTTTACCAACTAAAGATTTGCAAAATTTTGAATGAGGAATGAGTTAAGAAAATGGATTACCGGTTTTGTTTCATGGGTAAATTAATTAGTCACATTAGTTAAATGTGATCATTATGTTAGTAAAGTATGAAGTTAGTATACCATTTATGTTAAGTTTTTAAGTTCATATACTATTATGTTAGTAAAGAAAAAGTTCGTATACCTTTAATGATTTTAGGTCATTGTAAAAATATTTTAATCTACTTTTCATTGAATTTTAAGTCTTCTTTAATTTCTTTTATCAATACTAGTTATGTTTCACTAGAAAAATTGTTTCCACCAGATAACTACTACGTAGCTATTAATTTCCTACCTATATTTAGCACAACTTGCAAGTGTTTTACGTCTTGCTTTTTCTCTATTTTAATTACTTTGTTCATAAACCTATTTCAAATTTTATTTTCGTTGATGTTTAAGTCTTATTTATTTATCTTTTATTAATTTCAATATAAGCCTTATTCTCTTATCCCATAACTACCACGAAGCTGCCAGTTTCCTACCAAATAAGTTGTAATCTTCTATGATATCAACTAAAATATTTACAAACTTTAAGAAAATTAAAAACTGAAAACATAAATTATTAATGATCTAAACTTATTCATAAAACTGAAAAATATTAAAAACTTGTTCAAAATCACATAAAATTAGAGTATCCAACTTGTTCAGTTTTGAATTAAATTACAAATACTCATACAAGTCTTCAATTGTATGGTATATATCATTCTCACTCTCTTCATTGATTTCAAATCTTTTTCCCCCGGCGTGTATAAGCTCAATGTCAATCTTTTCCTTTGCTTGATTTATATCAAATTTCTTTAACATCTTCTTTTGCTCTATCTCATATTCAGCATAGCTCAACATGTAGACACCACAATCTTCTAGTCATTTTTATTTTGACTATCTAATTTATTGATCAAGTTCATAATAGAAAATAATACTAAGCATTTGTAATTTTTATTTCATGCCATGTTCCCACCATATATCAATAAGTTTCACAGCAAATTCATATGAACTTTTTCTTCCTCCCATACACCTACTAGTTTCCTACCATATGGTTTGATTTTTAGCTCGTTACCTCTTTCTCTTCTTCACTCTCCAATTTCTCAGTATTTTCATTTTCATCTTCAGAATAGACTGTTGATGTGTTTTTCCACTATTGTTTCTCGTATTTTTTTAAGATTATCAATGTTACATTTTTTTGTTATTCATAATAGTAACATGCTTTTTTTTAAATACTTACAGTTGTCTCCATATTTGCCTCATTGATCTCTAGGACTATGTATTCCTCTTCCCCCTTGTCGTCCTCATCCATTTCTCCTGTCTATTGGTTAATTTCAATAAGATTAAATGTTTTTTCAATAAGTTTTAGAAATGTACATTTGTGAAAGAACATGATTTTTTATTTACTTACATCACTTTCAATCCCGTCTCCCTTCTCATTGTTATTAGTAGAGTCATCCAAGTTGTAGAACTATTTTTGCTTGAACTTTCATTATTTTCTGAGTTAAATCCTTTTTCATCCTTGTTGTTTGTCTTCTTTTTCTTATCTTATGAGCCATCTTGCCCAGACTCTTGATCGGATTCTTCATTCGCTTCTGACAAGATTTAAACAACTTTATTCTTTCATGTGAAGTTATTCTCCTCAAGAATTTTCTTCATTTCCTAGACTTGGCCTTTTACATTTATATGATTTGCTTCCATCAGATTAAGCTTCTTTCTTATCTCTGAAATTCCCTCTTCCACTATTCTTGCTAACTTCCCCAAATCGTCCATGATATCAGTTTGATTATTTGCTTCTTCCAGTGTCAATGATTCTGGGACTAGAATCAATTCATCCAATGGCAAATCTATGAGTTCCTTCGTGTTGGTTCAATCTTTTTGGATGTTCAAGTGCATTTCAATTCAATTATATAATTAAGCATAAGGATGACCAGATATTGTATCATAGAATTATCAAAGAAAGACTTGTAATAAATATGATTTTATAAATTTTATCAAAGAAAGAATTGTAATAAATATGATTTTGTTTTTTAAGATGTGGAGTACTCAAAAACATATCTCCCTTTTTTAACAGTTTTTTTCCATCCCAACAGTCTTGGAGATGTTGTCAATAGGCTCCAATTTGAAAAACCTTTCTCTAATTCCTTCATTTTGGATTTTTTTCACTAACCACCCTTTCGCATCCCTCGCACACCTCATTAAACCATACCTATAACACATCGGGAAGCCATTGATCAAGTATGTTTTTAGCCTGACTATTTTTCTCGCATTTGATCTCAAAGTAGTTAATGTCTCTCGGAAAGATATTTCTACCCACGCAGGCTTCATGTATTCGTTAGAGTATATTGTGTCTAAGTATTCCAGCGAGATCTTTCCAATCGCTTATTTCCCTAGGAGGTGACAACTTTTGAAGTACACTATTTCTAGGATGAACCAATCCGCATCTATTTCAATTTTGATCCTCTCATTTTGATTGTTATCATTTGGATCTTCTTTCACCATGATCTTCTCCACCATCCCTTTTGTGATTTTTCCCTTATTTCTTAGGATGTATTTTTTGCAGAAGTCATCAAATTCTTTCATTCTTAAAATTTTGTAATCATCCTCTACTGTTGATCATAGTCTAGTTATCAGTATGAAGTGTTCCTTTTTGAATTAAACTGGGATCTCTCCAAATAAAAAAGCATTCAATTGTTGTTATCTTGCTCAACCTCCCTAATTATCAAGTTGTGTAGAAAGTTTTTATGTCCTTTCATAATGTTGTTTTTTCAAGAATTTACCGAAGATCGTTGTATGCAACTTCTACTTTATATCATCATTGGAAGCATTATCAATGATGAAGTCAATTACCCCATTGTTTGAGGTAACTTTAATCCCAGCATTATACTTTTCCCTTAGTGGTATGACGAGCTTGTAGGATCGCATAAATGCTAGATGATTAAGTTAGTTTTGACATTCGTCATCAAATAAAAATTTACTCTTTGTTTCTTACCAGGTAACTACCAGTACCCTATGAGATCCTCAACAGATTAATAAAACATTTGAACACAATTATTTTTCTAGCATATACCTACCATTTAGCTACCAGTTTCTTATTTGATTCATTAAATTTAAATTTTTTACATCACATGTGTTGTTTAACACTCTTTATTGCTTTATTTTCACTTCTAAGACTTATATTTTTTCTTTCACTTCTTTTTTATTAGTTATATTGTATGATATTGTTTCTTACAAGATAACTACAAGATTCTTAATTACCAGATTTGTCAATTTTTTCATTCCAACCAGTTTTCTACCATGTTCATACCTAATAATTACTAGATTCTGTTTGTTTAATTTTAAGTCTTAAGTTTGTTTGTTTAGTACTCCTGTTCTAGTTAGCTAATAGAATATTTTTCCTACCATGTTTATAATTGTTTCTTTATTATTGCTTTTATTCTTGTTTTTACCATAACAATGGTTTTTTCATGGTTTTTTTAGCTTGTTGCCATGTTCCTAACAAAATAATATCATTTTAAATAGAAACTCGTTTTTCTTTTGCTTTTGTTTTAGTTTTTCATGATAACAACTTATTTTTTAAGTTCTTATCAAGTTCCTATTATGTTCCTACCTATTTCCTAATAAATTATAAAATTCTCAAACTTTGAGATTCTGTTTTTTTTTCTTTTACCATGTGAATATCAATTTTCTACCATATTTAATCATTTGTATCAATCAATTTGAATATAAAATGTATTCGTAATTACTTGACTTTATTGTGTTTGGACTTCTTCTTCACTTTGCGATAGGGGCTCTCTTTTCTGAACTTTTCTTTTTTTTTTTTGCTTGTTTCTCACTAACTGATTTCTAACATGCTCTTTTCAGTACCATTTTTTTTTTGTAATTTGAATAAAATTAACATTAATAGAGGAAGATCTAACTATTTAACTTGATTTAGGTTTTTTGAAATCTTACCTGTAATCACTGATAATGAACGATTGATTTTGCAAAACCTTTATCAACTTCTATTCCTTGAAACTTTGTTGAAATCTAGTTGAATAATTAGATTAATTGTTGAATTGAAGGAGATCATGATTTGCAGCGAGTAAGTTGAGGGGATCGTGATTTGCAGCAAGTGAATTGAGGGAATCATGATTTGAAACCACCATAGATAGGGAGATTGAATGTTAAGCGTAAGATAGGTGAAACTTTTGATAGGAACATATGTTTTTGTAATACTGAGACTTATTGAGTCAATATGGTTAGGACCCAAAACTTGGGCATTTACAATCCTTTTATGGTAGCCCATTTATCAAATTACATTAAAATTTTATTTGTGGTAGAAAGTAAAATATATGCATTGATACTTATTTTTAGAGATTTATGAAAAATTTTCAAGTTGTGTCACATGTCAAAGTTTGATTGATTTAATTTTTTAAAATTTAACATTTGGCGCGAGCGGTCTACACTCTCCATAAGTGTGACTGATTTTGTTGTGTTTGGTTTGGTTTTACCAACTTGAGGGGGCCAACTACATAACATTAGAAAAGTTGGATTATGAGAAGCTAAGGGAGTTATTTATGTATTTGACCTCTCTACTATGGCAAACTTCAAAAAAAGTACCTTGTTAATTCACTCATTTACAAAATGGGGTTTGCGAAATTTGTTTTTGCAAAAGGGAGTCTGTGGATACAAAAGATCTGCAAAAGGGGTTTGTGGTTTCAGAATAGTGGTGTTAAATTAAACACTTTAAACAATTCAACATTCTATAAGTCAACCTTATTATTTAAAAATTATATGTCATGATTTGAGTAATTTCTGAAGATTTTTTTTTATTTTTTATGATTTTTTAAATTTTGTTACCATAATTTAATTTTTAAAAAAATTACTATTCAAAAAAATTTTAAATTTATCATTGATGTGTATTGTATTTTAATTAACCATCCCGCAAAAATTTTGATAAAAACGAATAAGATTGCCCATTTTCATGACATAAGTTAATATTGAGGATCTCTTGTTTGCAATTTTTTTGAAATCACATATTCACTTTTACAATGCAAATGAGTGAAACCATAGGATATTTTTTAAAATTTGTCATTTATGCTAACATAATGATACATGAACTTCAAAACTTGAAATAATAATACCAAATGATTAAATTTACCAGTTACCTAAAAAGATTTGAAAAGTTCTTAAATGGTTAAATTTTTCTTCATCAATTTTTTTCTATCCCATTTATATCCATGGCGATATCTTATCTAATCCTTTGTTCCCTTTTTTGTTTATGAACTGCATCTTTTTTTCAACTTAAAATATCAAAATATCATTGCTTTGAATTGAACTAGGTATGCTTTCTAACTCCTCTTTTGATTGATTGTTTTTATTATCATTAGGTACTCAATTTGTCATATTTTCTTCTTAGTTCTTCCTCTTATGCTAATACGAATTCTCTTCTAGCAAACTTTGGATAAAGAATGAGAAAACTTAAAATCTTCTTTTTTTCCTTCCTTTCCCCAATTTGTAAAATCGTTTGTTCTTTCCCTCGAGCAAAAACCAAAGCTCCCTCACAATTCGTATCCGATGATCCCAAAAGGGTTGTCTAATTTAAGCCCTCTATAAAAGCTTTCTAATTTGCTTATTTTGACAATGAAGATGACGAAGATGGAGCTAAAAAGGCTAGAAAGCAATGGAAGGAATCCGAATCATTTTTGCGAACTTCCAATGACCAATCGTTCTTGTCCATCATTTCTATCCCCACAAATTCATCTTTGGGTGTTCCTCCATTGGCCATAGGGTCTGGAAAGAGAGCATTTTTTATGCTGTTAAAAAAGTTGCAGTTCATATGAAAAAAAAGGGAAAAAGATTGACAAAGAAAAGAGTATAAATGGAAGAGAAAAAATTAATGAAGAGAATTCACTTGTTTAAGAAGTTAACCATCATGCTAATAAAAGGGTTAATACATCCATAACACCCCCCCCCCCTCCCTCAAATTTGTTAAAAAATAATCATTTGTCACTCTGAAATTTTAAATTCGTTAGATACATCCCCTAAAGTTGTTTAAATGCACAATTTTTCCCTCACTCCTCAATGTCACATGTTACCTTTTGGTTGAAAAGAGAAAAATAAAAAAAAATTACATCTTTGAAAAGTCAAACCAACCGAAAACTAATATGTGACAATGAGGGGGGGAATTGATGTTTTTTTAAAAATGTTTAGGGTTGAAATTTGAAACATTTAAAAGTTTTGTGGTGGTAAGTGACAATTTTGAAAAAGTTCAGAAGGTGATAGATGCCTTAAGCCTTAATAAAAAAAAATAATTATATATCATTATGTCAATTTTGAACTTAACATTATATTAGTAGAGATAAAGTTCATGTATAGTTGAAGATTCTAAGCCAAATATATTATTAATTTAATAGAAGGATAAGAAATACAATTCATGCTTAAAATTGAAACATAACAGTTTTTAAGTGGAAGACATGAAACATGAAAAGTGAGACATGTGATTTAATTTCCAACTAGATTGAGTGTATCAGTTTTTAAAGAACACATTATTCTATTAAGTAACAAAATAATGGAAACTTGTCATAGGTTTCATTGTACAATTAGTTAGGGGAGAGCAAAAAACCTGAAAATCGAAAACCGAACCGGATCGAAGTTATTCGGTTCGGTTTTCGGTTCTATATATTTATGTTTTCAGTTTTCGGTTCGGTTTCGGTTCAAAATCGAAAACCGAACCGAAAATCGAAAAATAAATTTTAATTAATTTTAAATTAATTTAATAATTATTTTCACATTCAATTTACATTTAATACTTGAAAATTAAGGTTTTGTTTTCAAATCAACAATAAGTTACATGTGTTAAAAATTATTTATATTGATTATTAGTTATTTTATGTTAAAAAAATTAATATATGGAAAAAAAATTAATTTAAAATAAAAAAAAATATAATTTTGATTTAAAACCAAACCGAACCGAATTTTTTCAGTTCGGACCGAAATAATTCGGTTCGATTATCGGTTTTAAAATTTCCCCCCTTTCGATTTTTGGTTCGATTCGGTTTTTGAACCGAACTGAGTTTTGCTCACCCCTACAATTAGTTGCAATTTTGATATAATAATGACAATATTTTGAAAATCGCTAGGTGCTAGTCGAGCATCGGATACCTTCGAAGTTTAGTAAGGACCTGGGGCGGGGCCGAAATGGATTTGTGTCTCTTTAACTTTTTAAATATTTAAAATAGTAAATTTCAATTAAAATATGAAACATGTTATGAAAAGATATTACATAAATAATAATTGACATTTAGATAAAAGAAAATAACTGAAAAATCTATATTTTTATATAATTCTTAAATCATAAGAATTTCATTATACAAAAATATAGCATATATTGTATTGCATTCTCAATTTAACACTCAATGAGATTTTCAAGTTAAAACACTTTGATTTTCAATAGTTCTATTAGTTTAATTAATTTTTGTAGATTATAATTTTGGGTTATTTACATAAAAGGATTGTTTTGCTAAACTATTTCGGATCAATGTTTACTCAATTACATATCAATCCATTATAAGAAACTTATTTACATTATTATCACCTTGCACCAAATTCTCCTTAAAGTGTGTAGGATTGGCATGTCTTTCTTTTGTTTTACATTTATCTTTCAAACCATTCATTTTTTTGACATGCTTTGGAATATTTTGATTGACTCTTTTATATCTTTCAAATGCCTTCCATTGAGACATTTTTTTTTCAATTTTTTCAATTATTCGATATCTGCTACCATTCTGTCAGAATACATAGATGAAAGAAAGTTGTTATAAATATTATATTTCATTTGAAATTTGTTCAATTTATGAGAAGTCTAGTAAACACCTACTATATGTCTTATAATGTTTTCAATATATTTCTGTTGTGTTTTTAACAAAATTCTACCATGATTCTAATATATGTAAGATAAATTCAAAACGTTTATCCCTGAAACACATGTGTTAGATTTCTATTAGAAACAAAACTAAACGTTAATAAGTAGTTCAAATGAGTTTTAAATATCTAAAAAACGCACAAAATGTGATTTCTCATAGCAAATAAGAATTTAATAGAAATCTAATTGGATTCTAAATTTCTAATACTTGTAAGGTAAATGGAAAATTGTTAGTCTAAAAATGTGTTAGAAAACTATTTGAAACATTGCAAGAAGTTATTAAGAGCTCAAATAAATCCCAAATATCAACAAAAAATACTCAAAAATGGATTTTTCATAGAATTATAAGAAATTAAATAAAAATGTAACTAGATTATATTAAATCCGTTCCATTTTTTAAGATTTCATAAAAATTTATCGAAATATATTTATAACACTGCAAAATTGTAAATATTATTGAGTGTTAAGTGAATACGTGAAAGCACAATAGATTTATAAAATAATTTTGATAAACAATCATATTGTAATAAACACGCTAAATTTTTTAACGATAATTATTTATAAATGCTAAGCGTACACGTTAACTAGTTGGTTATAAACTGAGCAGACGTTCTAAGGATGTTTAAGCGAAAATTTTGGACGGCATTCAAGACAGACGGGGGCATAAGTAGAGATTTTTAAACAGTGAATAATGGTAAGAAAGTAAATTAGTAAACAAGGAGGTGCGAGCGAGTCAGGCCACGTGCAGGACTGACTGGACAACGCAACCATATCTGATCCAAATATCCATCGTAATCATCCTAATCCTAATCCTAATCCTTTACTTTTGTTATTTTATTTATTTATTTATTTTATTTGCATGAATATTTTTCATCAATTACAAAAACATAGAGAGAAGAAAAGATAATTTAGGAAACATAAAATGGAAAAAAGGAAAAAAACAGAAAGAGAACATTGAATTCTCCACCAACTTTGCTGTGTTGTTAAGAACTCCATATTTTAAAACCTCCTCTTCTACTTCTTCTTTCTTCCTAACTAATTAACCGTATTAACCATTCACTTCCTTTATTGCCTCGTTTCTCCTTTCCACTTTGATTCGGTAATTTCAGATCATTCTTTTTCTTTATTTTGATTCCTATATTTTGCATTTCCGTTTTTTATGGCTGATTTTGACTTTTTTTAGCATTGAATCTTCAAATCTGGTAGAAGATGCAGACGTCATTGTACGCAATCAATGGCGGCGGTAGTAGCTTAAACGTTGGATTTGAGTCTAATCAACGGTTGAGACTTCTCGCTCCTGCTGGTCGTGTCGGTGGTTTAAGGAATAGAAGTTGCGTAGCAGTGTCCTCTTTCAAAAAGAACGGTTACATGAGTAACCGGAGTAATTGTTTTGGATTACGGAGCTCTGATTCCTCCGTTTCTATGGCCACCGAGCTCGTGCGTGCCCCTTTTAGAAGGTCCCGTTCGGTTAATCAAGCTATTGCGTCGGGTGAGTTGGTTCTGTTCTGATCTTGATTTTTTCTTGTTCGGAATTTCTGGTAGCCGTGATCTAATTACTGGCATTGGAATACTTAATCGTAGGTGGAGATATTGAAGAAGCTGCTCCTATAGTTCCTCACAAAAAGTCTACCGGAACTGTTTTACCATTTGTCGGTGTTGCTTGTTTAGGAGCTATCTTGTTTGGTTACCATTTGGCGTATGTCTAAAGGATAACTGTGTGTCATTCTTTGTTTTCCAATATACGATTCAACTACTATATTTGCAGTTCTCAATATATGTCTGTCATGGATTTAAGATCGTCTTGCTAGTGTCCTCATTTTTATTGATCTGTTGAATTAGTTCAAGTACTGAGGTCATATGTCTTTGTTGCTTCAGGGTGGTGAATGGTGCTCTTGAGTATCTTGCCAAGGATCTTGGAATTGTTGAAAACACTGTTGTACAGGGTAAGATGAAATGATTTAGATGCATGGAGTTACTATATTGTGGTCTAGTTTAATTGGTAGAGCAGTAACATGTGTTATTACTTAAATAAACTTTAACAGAAGAGAATTCATCTGTAAAGCTTATTCATAATAGTGTTGGAGAAACTTGGTAGTTGGTAGTCCACTTTTTCATTCTCTAAATGCCAAGGCAATGGGTACATGAGGGATCCATTCTTTTAAAGAATAGAATAAAGTAGTCTCCATTTAGAAAACTTTAGCAATAGCCAAGGTTTCAAAATCATGGTTATCTTTTTCTCTCATCTTCCTTCGATTAAATATTTACATTGTTTATGGTTCTCCATGCGGAAACATTGAGCAGGATGGGTTGTTAGCACACTGCTTGCTGGTGCCACTGTTGGTACATTTACTGGGGGGGCATTGGCAGACAAGTTTGGCAGAACTAGAACTTTTCAGTTGGATGCCATTCCTCTCATAATTGGAGCATTTCTTACGTACGTCTTTCTGCACATGATTTTAGGTTTTTACCTCCGATTCTACTTCGAAAACAAAAATTTGACATTTGATTTATTTTCAGTACCACTGCACGGACTGTACAGACAATGATAATTGGTCGTCTACTTGCCGGTATCGGAATTGGAATATCTTCTGCCATTGTGCCTCTTTACATATCTGAGGTTGTAATTCATCTCAAAACTGAGGTTGCGGTTACTATTGATAAGTTTGAAAGAGCTAAGGCACTAACAGTTACTGCTTTTGTCAGATCTCACCAACTGAAATTCGTGGTGCACTGGGGTCTATAAACCAACTTTTCATCTGCATTGGGATTCTTTTAGCATTGGTTGTTGGATTACCATTAGCAGGAAACCCTTCCTGGTATATATAACTTGCATGTGTGTTATTGTGCCTTTTTCTTTATTTTTATTTTTAAATCAAATTAACAACTTAACAGATAGTATGGTTTATCTTCGCAATGCTGATCTTAGATAATTGTGCGGGAAGCCCACCATATTTTTTTATTTGCTAACACCATATTTTATGATATAAGAAGTGCAAATTCGCCTGATTCCTAATTATTTGTTGCTGCAAATTAAAATTGCATAGCAATGTTAGACTGGTGCTAAGTTGCGATGGAGGAAAAGATTTGTGGACTTTTTCTTTTTAAAAAGAGTTTACTTAGCTACTCATTGAGTTGGATAGGATTTGGTGACTTACATGACAATTTTGACATGGCGTAAAGCCCTTTTCCAAGATGGAAATATTGTTATTCTCATGATTATTTTATAAAATGGTTTACCTAGTCTATATATTTTTGTTCTTTTGCTTGAGGAAAAGCCCAGATCAGTAAAAATTTGTAATTTAGGAAGCACGTTGTTTCTCAAGAAGTGGATGATCTGAATGGTAAATCCACGTGTCGCACCAGAGGGAGAATTTAAAAATGGCCTATTGGGATAATTGAAAAATTAAAAGGCTAAATCGTGTAGTCAGTTAGTTGTTGTAGTCTGGCCTTATGCATGGTTTAATATGAATATGGCTGGATGTTCATGATGAAAATTACTATGCATTCTCTATGAGGTTAATTTGGAATGCATATTTTATTGATCCAGCAGGCTCTGTTGCCATTTGATAAGCAATGAATAAATAATGGTTTAATAGGGTTGGAATTCATGTTTAATCTATTAGTTGAAGGATCGATGAAGGACAGCAATTAGGATTTTTGCTATAATAATCTGGATGGATCTTATGAATTTTACTTTTAATCTTGTCAAAATTACCAAGTATCACATGATCCATATTATGGTTAATTTATTTAATTTTTGGATTGATTCGTTTTTTGTCAACTTTGTACAACTTCCAGAAATGGCCAATTGAATGTTTAAAATATTACTCCAACTTATACAAGATATGATTAAGTTCTCCTGAAGTGTTTCGCCGAACCATTATTAGAATGGAATAGGTTGTATTGGTAGAAGAGGAAAAGAAATTATAAGAAAAACACAAGGATCCATTTTCTCGTTAGCTTTAAAAAAAGGTTATTAAACACAGATTTTTTTCTATAAGGTGATTTGTGATAATTTGTGTGTGTATTCTTCACTCGGATTTTACTTGAAGTTGTCACGAGTATTAACAAAGCTTCATTAACTATTTGTGTTTATATATTATATTATTCTCATTCTCGCATGACTTCTATATTTAATTGTTCTATGTTTAGGGCATTAATTTTTCCAATTAATTGTCTTTGACTCATTGTTTTGTTTTATTTGTTTGTATGATTATGTTTTATATTTTGTAAATAGCCTCTTTGCATGCTTTTTGTTAGGTGGCGAACAATGTTTGGTATTGCTGTTGTCCCTGCTATCCTATTGGCATTAGGGATGGCATTTTCTCCAGAAAGCCCTAGATGGCTATTTCAGGTTATCCTCTGGGATTTATTTCCTCATTTGGCTTTTAGATATTTGTTTTTGGCTATGTAGCACGGAAACGGAAACCGACACGGAAACGGAAACGGGGAAATGCCCTTTCTAAAAAACATAGTTTCGGAAACTGTGGAGAAACGCATAAATAATAAAAATTTAGGGGTATATTCATAAATATGAAAAATATAAAATTTCGTACATATTATTTCATTCTTATATAAAATACTAAAAAACATGATTTTTAAAATAAATTTATTGATTATAAAGCAAATCTACATGAGTA
>CATIWQ010557093.1:0-12959 GCA_949673415.1 Euphorbia schlechtendalii | reverse complement strand
TCATTTCATGTGTTGCTCTGCGGTGAATCATTGAACATTCGAGTGTCTAGAACCGATTATGTTAGATTAGTTTAGTGAACGTAATAACTTTGTTGAACTTGAATGTTTTCTTTGCTATACTTATTTCATAGGAAAACCTATATATTAGAATCTCTAATCTTCCATACATATATCTATCCATTCTTCATTCTAATCCTCCCAACTAAAATCCTAAAAAATATCTTATTTTCTTTATTCTGTTTTTCCTTGTTGATCTTTAGAGCTAGTCCTTCCCTGTGGGATCATATCTTTTAAAACTACATCGTTACTGTATACTTGCAGTGGTCACCATTTTTCTATTTAGATAAGCGGTATTGACAACACCTGTTCGAATTTGAATTTATATCTTATCGATAGGAAAGTGGCGGACAAGGTTTTTGGCTTGATTATTAAACATAAAATCCTAGGAGTCATTAGAGTTGAAACCCTGCGAACATGTAGGAGTTGCTATACTTTGGGTCATACCCTAGTGATCATGGTGATATAGGTGATTACGGGTATAGTGATGATCACATGTTGGTAAGCCGAGCAGTCAAGATGGGATCCATCGCTCCTGATATAGTGATATAGTGGGATATGTACCTTAGGGCCCCTTGTTGAAGTGAAACACTCATAAACCTTTGATTAGAGTATAAGATTGATAGAACGGGCTTCTAGTCAATCGTGATACATAATTGTCAAGTGGTGTTCTTCATGAATAAGTCTAATTCCAGGATAACTATGACTTTTACATCAGGTGAAACTTAATATGAGTTCAATAAACTAGATGGTACTTAACCTAATGGAAGGAGTGTATTGTATTGGTTACTATTATATAACAGAATCAAGTTAAAAGCACGTGACGTTCCATGTATCGGGGGATCTTACGCCTTGGCTAGAAAGCCCATTTGAATGTTTAGAGCTATCGGGTTCTATATTGATCTGGAACATTGAGGCTAAAGGTTCCCGGATGGGAAACCAAGTTTAAGTTAACCTCTAGCGGCTCAATACTTTGGGATCCTAGGAGGTCACACACATTGGGTCTTTATCAGACTAAATAAAGAACCTATAGACTAGGTATATGCCGAGAATATCTGGTTATCAAATTCGTTAGAAGAATTATTAACTGGGTAGGATCGAATTAATAATTAAAAAGAATAAAGGGAAAATAGGGAAAAATTACACAAAGCGAAGCAAGGGAATTTTCCCGTTATAAGTGGGCCTCTAATGAACATGGGTTGTTCATAGTAGAGCCTACGTGGTTGCCTCACGAGCTGAAAATCTTGCGGGGTAAGCCCACGCCCGTTAGTGGCTGTAAGCCCATAAGCGCTACCCATGGCAGCGCAAACCCACTAGTGGGCTGCGCGAGCAACCGCAAGCCCATTCTTGCAATGGGAATATTCCCATCCCACTTTGAGTTTGAGGGGGAGTCAAACAATTCCCTTTTTTCCCTATATTTAGGCCTTCAGCTCCTCTTTGTTCCACACTTCAGCTCAACTTTTCTCTCTGAGTTTGACATCACTTTATTCATTCATTATGCGAGATCCTTCACGAGTTTCTCCAAACAATGAAGAATTCTTTTGAAGGCTCTTTCTAAAGTGAGCCTTCTCGGTTTATTTTTTGGTTGGTCTTTGAGCGGTTTAGTAGCTGTTGTTTACTAACAGGCTCTGCCTCAATAAGGTTTTGGTCAGTGAAGATCTATGTTGATCAATTGTAGAGGCCATCCTAGTTTGGAAGCTCATGCTAACGAAGTCCTACCGAAGTGTTATAAGGGAACATCGCTACCAAAGAAAGAGAAAGCACACATCAATTGGTAATGTTCTAAACTTAGGTGTTATGTTTCTTTTATTAGCTTTATAAACCTAAAGGTATCTATAGAACATTTTAACTTAGATTATATCAATCATGGTATGCTTAGGAGATCTTTAGATTAATTTTAAGTTTTGAAATTTCACATTGAATCGTTTGCATGTTCAATTACTATTTTGATTAACCAGCAGTGGTATCAGAGCTTACCTTATGCTATGCATGATTGGTTATAATATGTTAAAATGATATTTTCTATGAATTGATTAAAGTATGCTATGCATGATTTAGGTTTCAATTCCTGCTATTGAAAATGATGTGATAACTAGATTAAGGTTTTGCTCAAACTTATTCTAGGTGATTATCATATAAATTAGCAATGTTTTACCACACGTGTAAATGCTTTGATTCAGGGTCATCCCGTACTTCACTCAATTAAAGAATGAAATCTTTAAATCATAGTTGTCCGTGGTATAATGAATTGAAGTGCCTGTGGTTATTTTAGCAAGGATTGGACTTAGCTTCTCATTCACTTTAAGGGGCCTCTCCTACATGGAAATCTTCATCGGTATTAGATTCAAAAGTATCTAAGAAACTTTTATAACTTATTCGATTTTCTAGTATGGGAATTGGATTCCGCATATAGTTTTACAAATGTGGTTTAAGTTGTTAAATTAAAAATTAAAGACATAGGTTCAATGACTTAAACATGGACCTTTTTTGTTTTGCATGCTATGAGGAGTCTTGGTATAATGGAATGGTTATGATATACCAGTCTCGAGCATGTTCCCTTAGAGTTAATAATTCCAAATAATATAGAATTATTATTTTCATAATCATATCCATCGTATCAGACCTAGACTAGGGTTAGACCAGCGGCACCAATAGAATTCCTATAATAATATTAAGGTGGTATATAGTCTTCCCATCATAAGTCGTGATACAAAGCTTATTAACGGATGTAAGCACATGTACAACATGCCTTCCCTTAACATGTGTTTGGTTATGAGACTAGATAAGGTTAATGCCTTAACAAAAAAAGGTTATTTATCCATATTATTTGAGCTAATTCCAGATTGGAGACACATTTGAGGAGTCGTACAATTGGTTTTGCATGTCTCGAGAAAGAGAACTCAAATGGATTAGCAATTGCATGAGATGTAAATGGATGTTCCACCTACGGTTATTTTATTGTGGATTGACCTGCTATAGCGGGGGTCAAGAATGAGAGGCTATAGATGCTACCTACTAAGGAAAATTGGTTCGATGAAATTTCACCAATTTAAATAGAAGGGGCTATTTGAATGTCGAGAAAATAGTAGGAATTATGTATTTAATTAAAGATATTATATTAAATGCATGTACATATACTAATGTCTAAACAAATTCTATCTTATATCTAGGTTGAATATGATCATTAAGGAAAATACTCGCATTGACATTGGTCCTCTTGTTGACATAAAATAGGATGTTTATAACTTCAATGAGGGGTTTGAGACCGTTAGAGGACTTCTTAAAAACTACTATCTTGATTACGTTTTAACTGATCCAAGTCACAAACATCCCGGCAAGAATGCTTTTGCTTGTGAGATGAATGACTATGAGGAGCACAAGGGAAACTGTGAGTTTGTTGCAAAACTCATGTTAGACCACATGCTCCCAAAGTACACATGCGTGTACAAAGGGTTGGACCTCGGAACCATGATTCATCATCTCAAGTCATTGAAAAAAAAAGTTTAGAGGATGAACTGTTCTACAGTTTATTGCAGGGAGAAACCTTAGCAGATTAGTTGGTTATGAACATATATGACAAATAAGAGAAATTAAGAGAGTTGGGAGTTCAGTATGGTGAGCAGTCTTTGAGGGAAATGGTGTTCATGGTATTACCCAAAATATATGATTCCTTCAAAAATATTCTTAACGAGTGTTCTCCCAACTGTACATTGACCCAACTCATAGACTTGCTCAAGTTTTAAGAGATTGAGTTTAGAAATAAACTCAAAGAGCAAGCTAATGTTGAGGACCTGGAGTTGAAGAAACTGAAAGGATTAAAAGTCGAGAGAAAGCTCATGAGGAAGTTATAATTGAAGAAGCAAAATGTTTCTCATGAAACAAGCTCATCGGATGATGATAGCTTTGGCTCAAACATTTGGAGGTATGTTCATACAAGAGAGTTTCTCTATAATTCCCTATGAGTCTACTTGGTTATTAGATACTGGTTGTGATACTCATATTTTTACTCTTGTATAGGGATTATGGAATAGTAGGAGGCTTGCAAAGAGGGAAATGGACCTAAGAGATAGAAATGGAGCATGGTTTTCTGCAATAGCTCTAGGGACATATAGCCTTCGTTTGCCTAGTGGTCTAGTTTTAGTTTTAAACAATTGCTATTATATTCCTATTATCACTAAGAATATTATTTCTATTTCATGTTTAGCAACAAAAGGATTTGAAATTTTATTTTCTAATCATAAACGTCAAATTCAACGTGATAATATTCTTTATGCTTGTGGAATATTTGTGGATGACATTTACGTTCTAGATACTAAAACTAAAATTCTAAATATGAACACTATTAAGAATCAAGATTGGATAATGAGATATCCACATACTTGTGGCATTGTCATCTAGGCCATATAAATGAGACTCGCTTAACTAATTTACACAAATGTGGAGACTTAGGCCCAATGGAATGAGAATCCTATGGTGCTTGCGAACCTTATTTAAAGGGGAAAATGAATAAGAAAACTTTCAAAGGTAAGGATCAGCGTGCCACTAGTACTTTGGAAATAATACATTTTGATGTATGTGGTCCAATGAGTGTTAAGACACACGAGGGTTTCGTCTGCTTCATAACTTTTATCGACGATTGGTGACTACTCATGATATGGTTATCTGTACCTTATGAGGCACAAGTCTAAAGTTTAGAGAGATTCAAAGAGTTCAAAACCAAAGTAGAAAAACATCTTAGGAAAAGTATCAAGACCCTTCGATCTGATCGAGACAATGAATACTTAAGCTAAGAGGTTCAGGATTAACTAAGGGATAATGGTATTTTATCCCAGTGGAAACCTCCTTATACACCCCAACATAATGGAGTGTTAGAAAGGAGGAATCGAACCCTACTTGAAATGGTTCGATCCATGATGAGCTAAGCAGAACTCAACATATCCTTTTGGGGTTATGCACTTTAGAGCACAGTTTATATTCTAAACAGAGTGCCCTCTAAATCTCATCAAATTCCATACGAATTATAGTGTGGTAAGAAACCAGTTCTCAGTTGAGAGTTTGGGGATGTCCTGCTTATGTAAAGAGGACAAGTTCAGATTAGCTGGGTGATAAGTTTGATAGGTGTCTATTTGTAAGTTACCTTAAGGAGAGTGTAGGGTATACCTTTTATGATCCAAAGGAATAAAAAGTCCTTTCCAGAAATGCTCAATTCCCCCGAAAAGGAGAATATATTTGCGAAAGCTAGTGGGATCAATCTTGACTTAGGAACTTAAGAAGATTAATTAGACAATCAACTAATTATACGTACACTTGTTACACAAGATAGTGTAAGTATAGAATAGACTATTATAACATCGACATTACATAGGTCAGGCTGAGCGATACAGGTTTCTCATCACTGCTGATAAAATCTCTTCCTTATAGAAGATAATGAGCCCAAGAGTTACAAGGAGGCAATGGAATTCTCAAAATCTGACTAATGGCTTTCAGCTATAAGGTCGAAGATGGACTCCATGAATGAAAATCAAGTCTAGAGCTTGATTGATTCTTTGAGTGGGATTAGGCCCAATAGGATGCAAGTGGGTTTTCAAGAAGAAAACTGACATGGATGGAAACATCGTTACCTATAAAGCAAGGCTGGTTGCAAAAGGGTGCCGTAAAATAGAAGGCATTGACTATGATGAGATTATTTTACTAGTGTCCATGATAAAGTCTATCAAGATACTCCTTGCCTTCACCGCTCATTACGATTATGAGATTTGGCAGATGGATGTGAAGACAACATTCTTTAACAAGAATATGGATAGGGATGTGTATATAGCACAATCTGAGGGTTTTATATCCAAAGATAGCTCAAAGGTATGCAAGTTGCAGAAGTCCATTTATAGACTTAAGCAAGCATCGAGGAGTTAAAAATATTAGGTTTGACGAGATAATCCGAGAAATTGGTTTTGTGTCAAACGCTAATGAGCCCTGTGTATATAAGAAGGCTAGTGGGAGTGCGATCATTTTCCTTGTATTATATGTCAATGACATATTACTGGTAGGAAACGATATTCCTTTCCATCATACAGTTAAGTCTTGGTTGTTAAAGAAGTTCTCCATGAAATACCTTGGAGAAGTAGGTTTTATACTTGGTATAAAAATCTACCGAGATAGATCTAAAAGGCTGCTAGGTCTTTCACAAAGTACATACATAGACAATGCTTTGACTAGATTTAACCTTGAGTAGCCAAGAAAGGGTTATCTCCCAATGTCTCAAGGGATTAACCTTTCTAAATCTGAGTGTTCGAAAACACAAGAGGAGAGACTACGCATGAATGGAATACCCTACGTCGCAGCGATAGGTTCCATCATGTATGCTATGGTATGCACTTGGCCTGACGTCTCACATGCTTTGAACATCATGAGAAAATTTCAATCTGGCCAAAGTGAGAACCACTAAATGGCCTTTAAAACTATCCTTAAGTGCTTACGTAAGACTAAGGATATGTTTTTAATATATGGAGAAGGTTATCACACTTTGAACGGATACAGTGACATGAGTTTTCAGTCTGATAGGGATGATTATAACTACCAGTCAGGTTATGTGTTTATGTTAAAAGGAGGGGCAGTTGTTTGGAAAAGTTTCAAGCAGGATACGACTACCAATTTAACAACAGAATCTAAGTACATAGCTGCTTTAGAAGTGGCTAACCAAGATGTGTAGCTTAAGGGTTTTATTAGAGATCTTGGTGTAGTGTCCAACATTGTAAATCCAATAGTGGTCTATTGCAATAACAAAGGGGCTATTGCTCAAGCAAAGGAACCACGGTCTCGTAAACAAAATGGACATGTACTTAGAAAATACAATCTCATTCAGGAGATAGTAGCCAAGAAAGATATAGATTTAGAATAACATATCAGAATCTAGCAGATGGGCTAACTAAGCCATTGAATTAACTTAAACATGACTAGCATGTTAACGAGTATGGTATGAGGCACATGGGCAATTGGCTCAAGTGCAAGTGGGAGATTGTTAGACATGATGTATCCCCCAAAGGCAATTAGGGAGATATATCTTTATTAGCTATAATGTACAAAGAGTTTTGTATTATTATTAATAATAATTAAGGGATCTTTGTTGTTTTTCAAGGCTTTCAATTTATTTATGTATCGCACTGCTATCATATATGTATAGTAGTAAATATATATATATGCACATTGATAGACAAAGTCCATGACTACTTCATTGCGTGAAAGTGCAAGGACATAATGGGAGCTATGTAGTGTGAGAAATGCACATACGTGTTACTATAAATAGTCTAAATATCCATAGTCATAGTTTCATTGAGACTGGACATCAATGGAATGAATAGACTAGCATGTGTAGGCTTACTCCTAGGATTAGATACAAGTAGCCGATCTCATGAGTTGAAGGTGGTACCTTGAGTTAACACATGAATGTATTAGGGTAATACATTGGAGAACACTATAAGATAGACACTTGAAAATAACTATATCCATGTGTTGGTGTCATGCCTTATTGTAGTAACAGTAAAAGTTTCCTTTGACCTAAGATACTGGATACCTTGTGTAGGAGTTGCTGTACTTTGGGTCATACTTATTCATATCCTGGAGATTAGGATGATAGGGGTGATTACGGGTATAGTGATGATCACATGTTGGTAAGCATAGTAGTCAACATGGGATCCATCGCTCTTGATATAGTGATATAGTGGGAGATGTACCATAGGGCCCCTTATTGAAGTGACACACTCATAAATCTCTGATTTGAGTATAAGATTGATAGAACGGGCTTCTACTCCATCTTAATACATAATGGCTGAGTGGTGTTCTTCATGAATAAGTCTAATTCGAAGATAGCTAAGGCTGTTACATGAGTTGACACTTAATCCATGCTTGATAAACTAGATGGTACTTAACCTAATGGAATGAGTGTATTGCACTGGTTACTTTTGCAGAACTGGATTAAGTCACAAGCACGTGATGCTCCATGTATCGGGGGATCATACACCTTTGATTGTCTAGAGCTATCAAGTTCCATATCAGTTTGGAACACTGAGGCTAAAGGTTCCCATATGGGAAGCCAAGTTTAGGTTAACCTCTAGCGGCTCAATACTTTGGGATCCTATAAGGTCACACTCTTTGGGTCTTTATCAGACTAAGTAAAGAACCTATAGACTTGGTCCATACCGAGAATATTTGGTTGTCAAGTTCATTAGAAGAATTATTAATTGGTTGGACCGAATTAATAATTAAAGGGAATAAAGAGAAAATAGGGAAAAAGTGCACATAGCGGAGCAAGGGAACTTTCCCGTTACGAGTGGGCCCTGAACAAACATGGGTTGTTCAGAGTGGGCCCGTGCGCCTGCCATATGAGCTGAAAAGCTGGCGGGCTACTAGCGCACGGGGTAAGCCCACGTGTGCTAGCTGGCTGCAAGCCCACAAGCGCTTCCCATAATAGCACAATCCCACTAGCATGCTACGCAAGCAGCCCGTAAGCATGGGCTTACGGTTGGCCGCAAGCCCATACTTACAACACAAGGCAAGGGCTTACCTTGTGAGAGACCTGCGGGTCCTAGTGACCTACGTGGCTAACCCGCTAAGTGAGATGGGAATATTCACATTCCACTTTGAGTTTGAAGGGGAGTCAAACACTCCCCCTTTTTCCCCATATATAAGCCTACAGCTCCTCTTTATTCCACACTTTAGCTCAACTTTTCTCTCTGAGTTTGACATCTCTTTCTTTGTTCGTTGTACGTGATCCTTCATGAGTTTTTCTAAACAACGAAGAATTCTTTTGAAGGCTCTTTCTAAAGTGAGCCTTCTCGGTTTATTTTTAGGTTGGTCTTCGAGCGATCTAGTAGCTACTGTTTACTAATAGGTTCTTCCTCAACAAGGTTTAGGTTGGTGAAGATCCGTGTGGGTCAATTGTAGAGGCTTTATTAGTTTGGAAGCTCATGCTAACAAATATCTACCAAATTGCTCTAAGGGAATATGCTACCAAAGAAAGAGAAAGCACGCATCAACTGGTAATGTTCTAAGCTTAGATGCTAGGTTACTTTTATAAGCTTTATAAACCTAAAAGCATCTATGGAACATTTTAACTTATATTATATCAATCATGGCATGCTTCGGAGATCTTTAGGTTAATTTTAAGTTTTGAAATACCACCTTGCAATGTTTGCATGTTCAATTACTATTTTGATTAACCAGCAACCCACACCTGCACATTTGTGATATTGGTGGCGTAAGAATCAAAGTCAACCATCCATATCTGGAGACGAAAATCTCCCTGCTTTAAGTTGATACTCCCCTTACTCCAAACCTTATTCTTTAGCTCGGGCGAACCCAACATCATGTAAAAGTATCCATGACCAATAGGGATTAATTTCTAATCCCCTTATTCTCCCATATCTTCAAAAGTTGGTGTTTAATATCCTCTAACTTACGCGGTTGACTTCCCTTAATTAGGATTAAATGACCGATAAGCGATTATGCACACTCCTGCACCCACTTGTTATAGATTTCCTAAGTTATGTGCACCGATTTATACCCACCTTTATCCGAGATGGTAACTTGAGGAAGACCCTAAACAATAGTTGTTGTATTGCTTCCTACCACCTATGCATATGAGGGTTTTGGGATAGCAAAATCCCGATTGAGGCAAGAAACTTCTTGCAGCTACACCAATTGGTTTCTTAGGTTTCTTGGGACCGGAGAGGCTGCTGATTGAAGAGTTAAGCAATATAATCCACATTTGACTGGCTGTAATCCATTGATAAATAAAGAGAATTGAATGTAGAAGAGAAAAATGGGGATTTCTAGTCGGAAATCATAGTTTAGGGTGAACTATGGCTAGAAACCCTAGGAGGCCGGATGGTTTTAATCACTTCTTTTATAAGCTTGCTTGGGAACTTTTTAAGCAAGACTTCTTGGTTCTTTTTAATCAATTCCACAAGATCTCATTTCTTCCAGATTTCATTAGAACGTCTTTCACGATGCTAATCTCAAAAATTCTGGGCGACTGCTCTCTCCAAAATTTCAGACCTATTACTCTTATTCACGAGATCTATAAAGTAGTCGCAAAGCTTCTATCATTGCATCTTAAGAGGTCTCTACCTTCTCTAATCTCCAAGAATCAATTTGGTTTCGTTAGTGGATGTAGTATCCACAAATGCCTCTTCATGGCCTTCGAAGTTATTCATTCAATCTATCATCGATGTCGTGCTTTTTTTGTCTTAAAAATTGACTTCCACAAGGTTTTTCATAGTATCCCATGGGTATTTATTAACGCGGTTTTGGCGAAAAAGGGCTTTGGTCATGAATAGATCTCTTGGCTTCGCTGTTGTCATTACAACTCAACTACCTTGATATTGGTCAATGACAGCTCCAATTTTCCCACAAATATCAAAAGGGGAGTTAAACAAGGAGATGCGTTATCCCCTTTTATTTTTGTGCTTGCGGTAGAAGGTCTCAAGTAACTCTTAAACTTGAGTATTTGAAAAAGTTTGCTTCCAAGCTTCAAGATTGAGGAGAATTTACAAGATTTATCATTGTTACAATTCGTGGATGATACATTTTGCTTCCTACTGGCAGACGAAACTCTCATTTAGCCTCTCATTCGTATTCTCTGGTGTTTTGAATTAATCTCGATATTACGAATCAATTTCCATAAGAGTTCCTTGCTTGGGATTAACGTTGTTGATAGCACAATTCGTAGTTATGCTTTGAATCTTAGTAGTAAAGTTGAATCTTTCCCCATTACTTACCTTGGAGCTCCATTAAGTCATAAGCGGCTTAATTGTAGTAATTAGGATGCACTTATGGGAAAATTTCAGAATTCTTAGGCTAATTGGAAAGGAAATTATTTATCTTATGCAGGGAGAGTGATTCTCATTAAGTTGGTTCTTTCCTCAATTCCGATTTATTTATTATCCCTTTTTCAAATTTCAGTGGCAATCGAAAAGAAATTGGTAAGTCAAATAAGGATTTTTCTTTGAAGAGGTGACGCGAATACTAGTGGTCTTTACAAGGTGAGTTGGGAGACCATTACTTTACTGAAACACTTGGGTGGCTTGTTCATTCAGAATCCCAATTTTAAAATGGTTTTCACCCTTCGGGAGGCTGAACATAATTCATTATGGGCTATTTATTTTGTGCAAAGAGGCTCGGGTTTAACTCTTGGTGGGATCTAAACGAGTTTGACTCATCAAAATTATCTCCAATTTGTTCGGGTATTCGTGATTACTGCTACCATTTCCAACCTTACTGGAGCTTTTTCACCACCAATTACTCAGTGAAAATTGGCAGTGGTGTGGCGACTCGTTTTTGGCAAGATAAATGGTCACTGAGAGGTTCATTTCTATTTCTTTTTGCTGATCTTTGGCAGCTCTCTGCTTGGAAAACCGGAAGTGTCAAGCAACTGTGTGAGGAGCTATTTAGTCCAAACAGTTTAGGCAGACCGGTGTGGTGTAGGCGGCTTAAAGGGGCTGAACGTGACAAACTTCATGAGCTGGTACACATGCTAGTTGAATCAGTCCTCTCTTTGTTTAGTTCTTCTGGTTTCGGGGGGCTACCGCATGCTATAGTTTAGCCGAGTTTCTTGGATATTGCAGACCGTATTGTTTGGAACCCGGGTGACAAAAGATGTTATTCAACTTCATCTTTTTATGTGGGCTTCTACGATGAACCTAATTAGCCAAGAACCCTTGTCTCTTTCGATATAATATGGAGAACATGCATGCTACCTAAAGTGAGTTATTCGCTTGGCTTTTGCTTCACAGATGGATCCCAACAAGGGAATTTCTTCTAAGCCGTGGTTGCACCCAGTTTACTGAATCAACATGTCCTTTTTGTGATGCAATTGAGACTATGGACCACTTCTTCATTTTCTTCCATGAGAGTTGGTTAATTTGGAATAGGGCGCTTTAATGGATAGGGGTCTCGCTACCATTACCTGGCCATGTGTATGATTTACTTTTGATATGGAGATCACTTTTCAAGAATGGTATTCCCAAAGAGTTCGGAATGACGCTTTGGTTTTTTATCATGTGGAGCATTTGGAAATGGAGAAATGAATTCTTCTTTTAAGGTTCTCGCAGACATCAAGACTTGCTTCATGCTAATGTTAACCATGTTTGGTTTTTCTTCAAGATTAGGAAGAAGCTTATTTCATTTTCGGCAAATGACATTTTATTAGATTGTAGCTCTATTTGTATATAAACGATTGTATTTTTGTGGGTGATTCACTTTTGTGACCCTCTCTTCTTAATAGAAAGAGAGGTGGCTGTTTTGTAAGCAAGCATCTCGCATCAACCTAGTTGGGATGAGCGTCCCGAAATTTTCACCCACCTCAAACTTTTTCCGATGAAGGAACACAATATTTCTTCGAAGGTTTCATAAAACCCTAGGAGAGCTATGCATGACGGCTTTCTTTCTTCATCTATTCTTTAAATGTTTTCGGCTCCTCCATCTTATATGCTTTTCTCAGTTTGGAAAATCTGAGATAATGTCTCTACCCAATGAAAAATCCCTTCCTTATTTGTATCTGGGTAACTGCTACAGTCTCTAATTGCTTGACTGTTGGTTGATTGGTCTTAGAATATATGATTGCAGCTGGTTTTGAGGAACCTCTCCTTTCATAACTTCTACTCTTGCAGTTTTCCTGATATTCTTCTTTCTTCAGATGATCCTCTTCCTTTTACCTTTCCATCTTGTTTGTGTGGTCCACCACTTAATTGTAGAATCAAACTACTTCATCCTCATTTCTTCCTTGTATTTGATTGGAGATGGAGTTGTTAGCTTCTCTAATTTGGGTAAGACACCTTCAATAATGGCCATATTTGTCTTGATCTCATTCAACTCAGCCCCTTCTGTTTAGCAACTTTCCCAAAACTAGA
>CATIWQ010557076.1:0-19989 GCA_949673415.1 Euphorbia schlechtendalii | reverse complement strand
CCCCGTGGATTAGTCTGGCCCTAAAAAGCCAGGATACCACGTTATATGCGTTGTTCTTTGTGTATGGTTTATATTTCTGTATTGTGATTGTGTACCATATCCGGTTAAACTTGTTTGATCTTGCTTCCGCCGCGTAACAGTAGTTATAGTAGAAGGATCCATAGCGTAGATGATGGCAGAGTACGAGAGTTGCTCACATTAGACTTGGAAAATAGAAGGAAGAGACAGATGAAGAGCGAACAGGAGGTATTACCAGTTGAAAAGGTATATGGTTAAATCCATATATATATTTGAAGGGCTCAGATTTATCCTACAACAAATGAAGGGCAAAGATTATAAAGTTAATTTACTTTGTTTTTCAACAAAGTCATGGCAGCTGACACCTTACATATATATTATATTATATAAAAATCACATATGATTTTATGTATAATAATAATAATTACACATAACAATATTATGTCACATTTCATATAATATTAATACATTATATAATATAATGAAAAAAAAAACTTGAGAGCTACAAGGGGCTAGCTAATTGATAGTTTCGAGGTCATTCAGTTGTCTTTCATATCTCAAAGTCAGGATTCGAAAATAAATTATATGACACACAAAAAAAATTGGTAATTTATCATCATTAGGTCGGGGCGGACCATGCTCACAGTTTGCCCCTCGTGTGCGTGATCTCGAGGCTTTCGAACCATTGAGGTATGTGGAGAGATTTTTAGCACACGAAGAGAGCATAATGAGTAAAAAAACATGTTATTTTAAATGTGCTATGACAATGTTGCATGCAATTGGAAAGCCCGTGCTATGATTTGAAAGTGATGACAAAGGAACAATGCCTAAAATTATCATCACAATTTGGTTTTGAAGCAAACCTTGTCTATTCACAGAGGTGAAGAACACATGTGTAATAGGTAAACATAAAGAAAAGGATAGTGATAGAGGCAAAGTGCATATCACCAAGAACAAAAGCCAAATGATGGCAGAGACGCATAGCATGTAATTGAAAATTCAAATAGTAATGCAGGCTAAAAATATGCCAGTGAAAATTCATATTATAATAGAGGCGAGATGGCACGTTAATCATTCTTTAAAAATCTAAAATTTAGGATTTGACTGATATATTTTGGAACAAAAATTTTTACCCCTTCAGTCAAAACTAAATTTAATGCTAAAAACATATGCAAGAGATGTCTGTCCCATCTTAAAAACACTCTTTTGAATGCAAAAGAAAAGAAAGAAAGAAAGAGAGAAAAGTACTCACATTTTATGATAATGTGAAGAAAAAGGATCTACTACTTTGCGCTATTTGGAGTGAGCTTTATAGATAATTTTCTAGCCTTGTCTAGTGCAGTGAGATTGAAAGATTCGCTTTGCACTTCACATAGTGAGCGTGTAAGTTTTCTTTGCGCAGCCAAGACCCGTACACTCAGATGAATAATGTAATGTATGCGCAAATTATATGAATGAATGCATGTAAATGCATACATCTTTCTTCGATACTCCTCATCAAATTTGTATTCGGTTGGAATCGTGTCTATGTTCATAGGCCGATGTAGTGGCTTTCATCAAGGAATGAGGTCTGAATCATGGTTCACAGAGTTCCACACACTGAGAACTCATATATGTGTATAGATACAAAAATAATGATGGTATGACATATGTTGTATATTTTTATCCGATCCTAACTTTTTGCATAGACCGCCCTTTCAGGTTTTCGATCTATCGAATCGCCTTAATTTTTACCTAGAGCGCCCTTTCAGATTTTTAATCTAGCAGGCCATTATTCCTAACTTTTGCATGAACCGCCCTTTCGGGTTTTCAATTCATCAGAACTTTTTTCTTTTTTTTTCTTTTTCTTTACTTTTTATTTTTTTTCTTTTTTCATTTTTTTCTTTTATAGATGCTTTTATGAGTTAATAACATGCCCCATGCGCCGATGACTAAACGTTTCCATGCACTCATCATCGCACACATACAAAGTTTCAGCAATAATGATTCTTTCATTAATGAAATTAATCAAGGTGCATACTGACATGATACACATTTCGAACAATCTCTTGTGCAAGCAACCAGCCTATGAAGGTTTTTTGGATGATATCTCTCATTAGCTCACTGTCTTAATTTTTGCCCAGATCGCCCATTTAGGTTTTCAATCTGATAGACTTGATTTTTTTCATTCATTATTCTTTGTTGCCATTTATTTTCTCACCAGGCCGCCCTTGCAAATTTTGGACGGCTTTCCTTTTTATAGGTAGTAGCGCTTCAACCAATCTTGGTTGATGGGATTGATAAATTCATTTCCATCCATGTCCATAATCTTCACTACCCCTTTACTAAGCACCTTTTTCACAACGTACGGGCCTTCCCAATTCGGACGAAACTTTCCCCTAACATTGGTGTTGCTTTGTTTCATTTGCTTTCAGACCAAATACCCCGCTTTTAATGGATATTTATGTGGTTTTACCTTACTATTTGTATCCTCTAGCCATGCGTTGCTGATACATTTGCAGATGATCGAATGCCTACAATCTCCTCTCATCAATCAAGGATGTTCATACCTTGCCCGCACCCATTCTGATTCAGATACTCGCGCTTCTAAAGCTGCTCGAAGTGACCTAACCTCCGTCTCAACCGGTAACACGGCCTCCATACCATATACTAAAGAGAAAGGTGTTTGGTCAGTTGGGGTCCTTATACTGGTTCTGTAACCCCATAGAGCAAATGGTAATTTATCAGCCCAATCCCTGTAAGTGGATACCATCTTCGATAAAATTCTCTTTAGCGACTTGTTTACAACCTCAACTGCACCATTAGCCTACGGTCTATACGGTGATGACCTATGATGCTCAATCCCATGCTTCTCAATTAGCTCAGTTG
The DNA here is from genome assembly GCA_949673415.1 of Euphorbia schlechtendalii. NCBI lineage: Eukaryota > Viridiplantae > Streptophyta > Magnoliopsida > Malpighiales > Euphorbiaceae > Euphorbia > Euphorbia schlechtendalii. The sequence goes on along the minus strand of CATIWQ010557076.1, from coordinate 17,103 downwards.
CTGCCCCTTGAAATTGAACCCCATTATCAGACACAATGTGATGCAAGATGCCATACCGTGTAAATATTTTCCTTTCAAGGAACTTAGCCATCTTCTTGGCTGTGATATTAGTATAAGACTCGGCTTCCACCCACTTTGAGAAGTAGTCCAGCACTACAACAATAAATCTATGCCCGTTTGTGGATGACGGTCAGATTTCTCCAATAATATCTATCCCCCACGCCGAGAAAGGCCAAAGGGTATATAGGTTTTGAAGTTCCGTCGGAGGTAGGTGACTAATGTCACCGTAGATTTGGCATTCATGACATTTCTTGACTTCCTTAATGCAATCTGTGGTGAGAGTAAGCCAGAAATAACCTAATCGCTGAATTTTCTTGGCAAGAGCCAAACCATTCATGTGGGGGCTGCAAGAACCTGCATGTACTTGTCGCATAATCTGTAAAGCTTCATGTTCTGTCAAGCATCTAAGTAGTAATCCATTACTTGACTGTTTGAGCAAAGTCTCATCCACCAACCTAAATTGTATAGCTAACTTCCTTAAAGACATGTGATCGGCCATGTCTGCTTCATCAGGATACTGCCCGGTTTTCAAGAACCTCACAATGTCTGCATACCATGGTTTTTCTTCCATATTTATAGCTCCAATAAATGCTTTTTGGTGTAAGCGAACCTTCGATGATTCCAAGATGATTGGATGAATTGGTTGTTTTTTAGGACCTTCCCACATAGACGTGAGAGTTGCTAAAGAATCTGCCATTTGATTATCTTCTCTTAGGACATGCTCAAACTCACACTTCTCAAATATAGCTGCTAGTGCTCAAATAGTTTCTAAATAAGGTCAGAGTGATTCTTCCTTTATCTCCCAATCTCCTACCACTTGCCTAATGACCAAAGCTGAATCCCCAATTACTATTACTTTATTTGCCCCTATAATTCAAAGAGCTTCCAAACCAAATAGACATGCTTCATACTCTGCCCCATTGTTAGTGATAGGGAATTACAATAGTTTAGATAATGGTATGACTTCATTATCTGGTGTGAAAATTATTACTCCAAGGCCTTTGTTCACATCACCATCAAAGTATAATGTCCATCTATGTGCTTCCTCCTTGATTATAGCAAGCTGTTCATCTGGAAATTCCAAATTCTCTACATAGTCTGAGTCAACTGGTTGGTTGGCAAGAAATTCTGCAACAGCTCTCCCTTTAATAACCTTCTTCGTTATGTACTCGATATCAAACTCCTATAATAATAATAATAACCATCGGGATAATTTTCCTGCCAGGGCAGGAGCTTCACACAAGTACTTCATCAGATCAACCTTCATAACTGCTTGTATCCTATAAGATTGGAAATAATGTCTTAGTTTTTTAGTCAACCATACCATAATGGAACAAGTCTTTTCTACTATAGTATAGTGAGACTAGTAGTCAAGTAACTTCTTACTAAGATAATATATCGTGTGCTCTCTCTTGTCTTCTTGTTCCTGTACTAGCATAGCTCCAACTGAGGCCTCCTCAATAGCCAAGTATAAAATTAGAGGCTTTCCTGGTGTTGGGGGTACCAATACCTGTGGATTTACCAGGTAGGCCTTAATCTTATCGAAAGCATCTTGGCAATTGTCATTCCATTCAACTGGTTATCGTTTCCTCATTAGTTTAAATATTGGCTCACAAACAGTGGTAAGATGACAATGAATCTACTAACATACTGCAATGATCCCAAAAATGATCTAACTTCCCTTTCTATTTTTGGAGCCGGCATTTCTCTGATGGCTTGAATCTTATCTGGGTCCATTTCTATCCCTCTCTCACTCACAATATGACCCAACAATTTCCTTGATGTAACTCCAAAGACACATTTCTTGGGGTTCAGTCTAAGAGTATACTTTTCGATTCTAGGAAGGAATTTATCCAAGATGGTTGGGTACTCTTCTCGGGTCATCGACTTTACTAACATATCATCCACATATACTCCTACCTCCTTTTGAATCATATTATGTAGCAATGTTATCACTGCGCGTTGATAAGTGGCCCCAACATTCTTCAACCCAAATGGCATTACCCTGTAGCAATAGCCACCCCATTCTGTGATGAAAGCCTTCTTCACCTTATCAATAACATTCATCAAAATCTGATTATACCCCGAAAATCCATCCATGAAAGAGTACATGGCAGCTCTAGCGGCGCTATCAATTAGGACATCGTTGTGTGGAAGATGAAATTCATCTTTTGGAGAGGCTTTATTCAAATCTCGATAATCAACACAGACCCTGACCTTCCCATCCTTCTTTGCTACTGGCACCACATTTGCCACCCACTCTGGATGTTCTACTACCTTAAGAAACTTGGCTTTAATCTGCTTCTCAATTTCCATCTTCACCTCCTCTACCCACTCTAGTCTGAGACGCCTGAGCTTCTGTTTAACCGGCTTGAATTTAGGATCCGTAGGAATTCGATGTTCTGCTATCTCTTTGTCTACCCTTGGCATGTCATAATATGACCAAGAAAACGCTTCTACGTATTTTCTTAAAATTCTTTCCATCTCTCTTTTTTCGACACAAGTGAGATCATTCGAAATGGATACCATTTTGGGGGTTTTAGATGTACCTAAATTAATTTCATATAATGCAGAATCATGTATGCTAAAAATATTGCATAAATGTTGAAATGAATGAATGGACCCGTTAGGATCAAAGCCACACAGTAAGTAAAAGATGATTTCATTCCGTTGATAGCCTTATAAGCAGCATTGTTTACATAAAAAATAGAAGAAATAGATACAAAGAAATCACTTTCATCCTCCACATGCGAAGGGTCTTCATTGGTTATAGCAGCAACATTCATGTCCTCTGTCAGCATCTTGTCTAAGTCTTGTTCGAGCTCTTTCTACTTCTCCCCTGATAGTTCTTCCCCAACCTTAGCTTTTCCTTTAGCCATGATCTTTGCAAACTCTAGGATAGCATCTCCAACCATGTTAACTGAGGTCATTCCTTTCTCCACTTTTTCCTTTTGATCTTTCACTCCCTTTTTCATAAGAATAGATAAAGCTTTAGAGATAGATTTTATGGCAGCTTCAATCTCCTCATCCTATTCCTCTTCTTCAATCATCATCGGATCTCCTCCCTCATTCACAACATCAACAGATGGCTCTCCAAGGTCTATAGAATGACCTTCCTCCTCTTTAGATTGCATCATTTTTATTGTGGGTCCTTTATCAAACTTAGTGAAGTCTACCACATCATTAAAAATCTCAAATCCAGGCACTTGCATCCCATCAATCTCCATAGGTTCTGAATCCCCTTTATAATTTTCTTCAGTCGTACGGATAAAAGTTTCAACCAGATTAAGATTATGAGATGTTGAATATCCTTGGTTGTACCCCTATATCCAATTCCGTACGGGTGTGTTTCTCCAGGTTGAATATTAAAAGTGGGCATACCTTGCCCTTTCGTACCCAAGCCCTTTCCCGGTGTATAATTCTGCTTCTCCATATACTTGTTCAACCATTCAGGATATTCAATCTCTTTTCCAACATTCTCGTTATCGATTATAGCCACTTGAAACCTAGTCATAGGTTGATCACAAGCCCTTAAAGTAGCCACCACTGATTCTTTGTTAGCTTCCAAAGTGATTATCTTTCCATTGTGAGGCAATTTGACCTTTTGATGGAAAGTAGAAGGAAAGCCATCCACAGCATGAAACCATGGCCTTCCAAGGAGTAGAGAGAATGTTACTGGGATATCTATCACAGTGAAGATAACTTGGGACTTAACTTCTCCAATCGTTACTTTCATTTCAAACATCCCAATCACAGCCCGTTTGGAGTCATCATATGCTCTTATCACTGTATTAGACTAGTGCAAAGCTTCTTCAGACAGACCCAAAGCTGGTAATATCTTCATCGGACAAACATTCAATGCATAGCCATCGTCCACCATGACACATGGTATAATCCTACCTAGAACTCTAGCCTTCAGCTAAAGCACTTTGTTATGATTCACCCCTTCAGGTGGCAGGTCCATTGGTGAATAAGTAATTTCAAGTGGAGGTTTAGGGATCATCTGTCCTCCAATAACTGCGTAAACTTCTTGAGTGGAAGCTAAAGGTGTGACTTCCATCTCCATTGATTTTCTCGCCACTGTAGTACGATGTTCTAGTAACTCAATCAACAACTTCCATATGCTAATTTTTATAGGTGTGGATTTTAGCTACTCTATCACAGAATCCTCCTCTTCAATGGTGACTGGAGGGGTCACTAGTGTTGGTGAGATGGTTTTCCCAACTTCGCTCCCTCGTTGAGCGAGATAGCTAGGTTGGTAGACTCTTCCACTACGAGTGATATTCATAATAGGCCCCTCTTTGGTAAGACGTGTTCCTTCTTTGGTCTTTACCGGGTATAAAGGTTGTGGCTCCAATTCCTCTTATGCAAACTCATCAAAATCCTCATCCAGCTGTATCATACTCAAATCAATAGGCTTAGCCTTGCCAGTCATTTCTTGGACCCCTTGGTGAGAGTTTGACTATATTCAAGTCAATTGGCTTCTCTTAACAACTATGATTGACATATCTTCCACATTTACCTCCCCCTTATTATTCCCTCAACAGAAAGTGTCTTCACTGAGGGATTTTCCTTGAAGATCTGGGTGAATACGAAATTAGTTGGGAATCCACATTGTACCATATTTACCTTACCTCCAAAGTTAGGTAAAGGGCTATTCTATGTGTTTGGCTTTCGAATCGGTTCTTCTATTATTCCATCCATAATTAGCTTCTTAATATCATTCAACAATGTAACAAACTCATTGGTACGATGCCCTTTATTCACATGGTATACACAAAAGTTATCCCTATCTTCCGGTGCAGGACGAATATAAATCTTCAGATTTTTTAACAAACCTAGTCTCTTACACTTGGTAAAGAGTTGAGCCAATGATTCAATCCAAGGAGAGATTGGAACTATAGGGACATGTTGGGTAGTAGCTACCACATCTACTTGCCTCATGGTCGATGGAGGTTGTACAGGTTTACTAAAAGTCCTAGAACTAGTTACATTAGCTCCTCCATTCTTATACATTGTCAAATAAGTCTTCACTCCTTTATGTGTGCTTCTCATTTGCTCTTCCTCATCATACTTCTCAATTCTTTTTCCATACTCAAGCACCTAAACAAAAGAATTGAACTTCTTAATATGATCCCTATAATGCTGGTTACATCCCTCAACCAACTTAACTACCAATGCTTCCACTTTTGGAGCACCATCTACCAAAACTTGAATAGCCATCCACCTTTTGTAATACTCTGGGAATGACTCATTTGGTTTCTGTCTAACCCTCTCAAGATCTTGCAATGTAGTTTCCATTTGGTTATTATACGCATACTACTTCAGAAATTCTTCGCTTAACATCTCCTAGTCTGTCTTAACATTATAAGACAATTTCATGTACCACTTTACCGTTGCATCCCTTAAAGTGGTAGGGAACAAGTTCAGGATATGAGGATCCTTAATCCCCAAGCTTGACATAATGCGGAGGAAGTACTCAACATGAGCTTCAGGTGAATTATCTTCAGAGTAAGGGGGAATATTAGGCATGTTAAACCCAACTGGTAGTGGCTCTGTTATATTGCTTGAAAAATTACTGAATTTGGGATGTCTTATAACATTAGGATTTCTCATTTGCATCATTGCCTCGACATCACCATACTTCTCTCTAAACCTCCTATCCACTTCTACTTCCACAGATGCGTCTACAACCATCTGCTTACCTCAACAACCTCTACCATTTCCATTGGTCAACATATCGTCCAATGCTTCTAGATCATCTGTTTGCTCATCACGATGGTGTGACCCGCGTTGGATATTAAAGGAGCCTTCAAGAGTGATATGTTGACCATTATGATTGACTTGTGTTGAAACTTGTTTTGATGCTAATGCAGCACCCATCATCTCCTTAAAATTATCTGAATAGAGGAATTGTTTCATGGCATTAGCGACAGCCTCCTCGATCATTGCTCTTTGGTGTTGTTCCTCCATTCCTTCAAGCATAAAATGACTATTACTTGGTAAAACTAATTGATCCTCTTCCTTATCTGATTCAGACCCTGATTCCACTGTAACTGATCCCGGTACCACAATGTCTGATCTTGAAAGAGATATTCTTGCAAGACGCCTTTGAGATCATTTCCAAGCTGCATATGATCATAAAAATCATTAGTAATGGTATGACATGTGTGGTTTCCTTTCTTTGGGTATGCATTTGATCATAATTGACGCTAACCTAGTTCGATACTTAGAAATGCCTAAGTGGTGCAAGGTTATTTGGTCACATTGATACTAGCCTAGGTTCGAAACTTATGAAGTATTCAAGAGGCTTTGGGCTATTTGGTCGCAATGACACTAACCTAGGTTTGGTACTCAAGAAGTACTTGAGAGGTTTTGGGCTATTTGGTCGTAATGACACTAGCTTAGTTTCGATACTCAGGAAGTATCTAAGAAGTTTTGGGCTATTTAGTCGCAATGACACTAGCCTAGGTTCGATACTCGAGAAGTATCTAAGAGGTTTTGGGCTATTTGGTCATAATGACATTGCCTGAGTTTGGTACTCGGGAAGTGCCTGAGTTTGGTACGCGAGAAGTACCTGAGAGGTTTTGGGTTATTTGGTCGCAATGACATCAGCCTAAATTCGATACGTGGGAAGCACCTGAGAGTTTTTGGGCTATTTGGTCACAATGACATTAGCCTAAGTTCGATACTCGGGAAGTACTTGAGAGGTTTTGGGCTATTTGGTCGCAATGACATTAGCCTAAGTTCGGTACTCGAGTACTCGGGAAGTACCTGAGAGGTTTTGGGTTATTTGGTCACAATGACATTAGCCTAAGTTCGATACTCAAGAAGTACCTGAGAGGTTTTTGTTTATTTGGTCGCAATGACATTAGCCTAAGTTCGGTACTTGGGAAGTACCTAAGAGGTTTTGGGCTATTTGGTAGCAATGACATTAGCCTAAGTTTGGTACTCGGGAAGTATCTAAGAGGTTTTGGGCTATTTGGTCGCAATGACATTAGCTTAAATTCAGTACTTGGGAAGTACCTGAGAGGTTTTGGGCTATTTGGTCGCAATGACATTAGCCTAAGTTCGGTACTCGGGAAGTACCTGAGAGGTTTTGGGCTATTTGGTCGCAATGACATTAGCCTAAGTTCGGTACTTGGGAAGTACCTGAGAGGTTTTGGGCTATTTGGTCACAATGACATTAGCCTAAGTTCGGTACTTGAGAAGCATCTAAGAGGTTTGGTAAAAGTAGAGATACAAGATAAAAGACTTTTTTTTCCATTTATTATAAATCAACCAAAATATTGCTGAATCATCCCATATCTCAAAAAGAAAAGAAAACAACTCAGTTTAATGCCAAAGTTGGAACAAAATAAGAAGTAAATAAACAAAGTTCAATTCAAGCAAAATCAAGAAATAAATAAACTAAATAAATGATCATAAATCAAGCAAAACATCAATTAATGGTTTTAAGACGAGTTCGGGTCTCCCAATTCCTGTCTTCGGGTAGTGAAAGGACTCTGATTGCGGCTAACCAATCCTTGTATGCTTCATCGATCTCCATTGGAAAAGTCTGCGAATAATCCATGTAATCAAATCGACAAGACTCTTTCCACTTCCACGAATAACTTTCAGCCCAATTAGGATGGTTCTCTGAACAAGAGGTGCTTGAAATAATGTTCAGGATCATTTGACATCTACCAAATTGGTGTCTCAATCTCTTAGGATAATAAAAGGTCTAACGATTCAACCCAAACAACTGAACTCCATCTGAAGTCATGTTCTCGATCATCTCATGAATGTACCACCAAGGACATACCCATCGAATTTGAACATCTGTAAGGCATTGAAACCAAGGCACCCACTCAGGAATAGGCTTGGTGTCAAAACGAGCTGCAACAATCCTTCTTCTCCAAAAGCAACCGGGATGATACTTAGGAAATTGAACATCAAGGTTAGTCAATAGGTATAACTTCTCCATCAACCAAACTTGAAGGAGCACCTTACTACCGCCAAGCATCTCTGAGCATTCAGAATGAATGGAATCAAGGTATATTAGTGTCTAGGTAAGAATTAGACCAATTGGAGAAACTTTCTCAGACAACTGAGGTAGAATGGAGATAAGTCGAAAGCTACAAATCCCTGTATCGACCTCACAAAGGTAACACCCAAATAGTAACAACTTCATCAATGGGAGCCAACACATGTCTGAAGATGATGTAGAAGTACATATTTGCAAGGCTACGTCCAGTCGAACCCCTGGTAAGTCAAGAGAAGTGGATAATATTCTTCTCTCTTGTTGTGGGCTCAACCCAAGTTGGTGAAAAGAGTGGTGTTTAGGACCTGCATCTAGTTCTGGAACTACCACCATAGTCTTTCTTTTGCATGTAATGTTTAGGATAGCGCTGAATTCCTCAAAGGTAGGACACAGCTCTTGACATCCGAAACGATAAACATTTTCCATTGGATCCCAAAAGCTCACGGTAGCTTGCAAAAAGGAAGAGTTTATGTTAACACGAAAATAGGTCTTCATGTTCCATAGTCTGCTAGCCTTCAGTTTCTCCCAATCCTTTATAGGCAAAGCAGCAAGATAATCATGGAAGCGAGATTTAACAATATCCATTGTAATCAACTAGAATTATCTAAAACTTTCTGAAGAAGAAAATAAATAAATAAATAAAATGATAAAAAAAAATGCAAGGGACAATATAAACACGTTGAAATATTTTAATCAAGGAACAAAATGACATGCCAAGATCAAACAATGGAGATTGTGAATTTATTTGTTTTTTAACACCGTATTGTGAACATACAAAAGAAATAAACAAGTAAAAATAGTCATGTAATTGAACAATTAACAAGGAAGACATTATTTTATCAGGCAACATATGACATATAACATGGACATGCGAACTTACATAATATACGTAAAAAAAAGTAAATAAATAAGAAACTATGACATACAACATGCAAACAAACATGAAATGCATTAAAAGGTAAAATAAATAAATAAAATTTTTGCAACATATTGACATTATGAACATACATAACATGCATTAAAAAAAATGGAACATATAAAGAAAGTAATTTTTTATTGCCCATGAACATACATAACATGCATTAAAAGGTAAAATAAATAAATAAATAAAAAATTTTGCAACATATTGATATATGAACATACATAACATGCATTAAAAAAAATGGAACATATAAAGAAAGTAATTTTTTATTGCCTATGACATATAACATGTGAACATATATGCAATAATGAAACATATAGAGAAAGTAATTTTTTATTGCCTATAACATATAACATGTGAACATACATAACATGCATAAAAAAAATAAAACAAATAAGGAAATTTTTTTTTTTTTTTTTTTTTTGACATATAACATGAAACAATATGGGAACTAAAAAAATTAATGTGATTAAAGATCAATTAGGGGTTTTTGGGGTTTGACACAAAAAATTAAGGTAACAAAAACTCCTATGGTAGAACTAAAACAAACTAGTATTCTAAAAAATGACCAAATAAAGAGTGAGGTACCAAATGTTTTTAGGGAAGACCTAAGACATTTAATACTTGTTGGTTTAACCTAAAGGAAGAATTAAAGTACCAAAGAATCTTAAGGTAGACCTATAAAACATTAATATTCTCAAGATTTTCATTAGTGGCCATCTGAAGTCAAAGTGTCCTAGTTTCAGGTTTAGTGTACTAGAAAAAAAATAATAGTGATATGCATGAAAACACACGAATTGTATGGCTGCACGAAAATGTGGTTAGAAATCACACAAATGATGTATAAAAAAAAATAAAGCTGCACAAATAACAAACTGTCAGCACGAGCATATAGTATGCTCTCCCTTCCACCCTTAACACCACGTGGTCAAAATAAGGCTCTTTCCTAGGTGTTGGATCTCCTTATTATCAACGGGGGATAACAAGGGCAACTCTAAAAAAATGCAATTTCAATTTTGGGTAACCTAGGGGAAGTTTCTATGGCTTCTATATGTGGGCTTGGTCGAAACAGGGTCGTACATGGTTCCCATAGTTTGATATACTCAAGCTCTCAAATGCTTTCGGATTTGGGCAACTATGTTGTACTTCTATGAGTAATATTCTCAAATTCATGCCCCTAATGCTTGCGAACTAGGCAACACTTCATCAAGAATATCGTGGCTTGAGAAAGGCTTGAAAAATGCACGTGAATGTGAGCGTAAAAAAAATTTCGTATGTTTACAAAACTCTTATTGACATAATATGTTAGAAATTAAAATTTTGAACTAAGTAGCTTTCAATGCTTTGTCTATAAGCTAACTTTTTTGAAAGAGAGTTAATAAAAAACATCAACTAAAGTCTCCAGCGGAGTCGCCACTATGAGTGGATGACGATTTTATGCGCGGCGAAGCGGGCCGGGAAAATCTTTAATTGAGTTTTTAAATATAAAAAGGATAATTGAAATTTAAAAAAAGGTTAGTAAAAAGTATACATTAATACAAAATCATGATTTTGGAACAAAACTAAAACAGTTACATTTACAAAACCACCTATGTATGTAATTAAAATGAAATAAGTTAAAATATATCTTTAACTAAAACTAAAACAAAGTTAGAAAACACCGTTTAAGAAAAATAGGAGTCGTCACCTGGTTTAGCTCTACCAGGAAATTCGGTATAGCCAATCTAACTAGGATTCCTATACCTCTTAAACAGAGATCCTAAGTCCGGACAAAGCACATATTAATATACCCAGTTCAAAATAATTAATTTCACATATATTATGTCATTTAAACCGTTTTACGCCTATTCCAATTTTAAGCCTAAATTGATTCTATATGCTAACGCAAAAAAATAAAGCAATGTAGGCATACAAAGCATGAAAATAAAGGTGGAAGAATAAAGAAATTGCAACTGCTTAATTACAAAGATCTAATAAATATGTAGCTTAAGATAAAGATATTTGCATTCGGTATCGATTTTGAGATTAAGACAAATCTCAAATCCTATCTTCATGAGAAAAAAATTAATCACCTTGCAAAACTCAAATGAAACATCAACATGGTCGCAAATACTAAGTAATGTAAAATGATAAAATGAAATAAAATAGTAACAATGATTATAAAAAAAGAAGAGGAGAAAACAATTAATCACCTTGCAAAAATAAAATAAAACATCAACATGGTCGCAAATACTAAGTAATGTAAAATGATAAAATGAAATAAAATAGTAACAATGATTATGAAAAAAAAGAACAAGAGAAAATAATATTACCCTCAGGATTACCTTTTTTCGTAGTGTCCAGGATTACGATCGAATCTGACTCCGAGATTAATTAACAACTGAACTATGACTAATTTGTAAATGAACGATTTGTATTTAAAGATGAAAGCATAAAAATCAAGTTTGCAACCACATAAAACCCCAAAAAAAAAACCTTCTGTCCCCCCTCTCAACACTGCTCAAACTTAGGTTTATATTTCGAAAATCAACCCATAAAAATCCATCCACTTCCTCATTTTAATTAACTGCCCACTCACTTTCACTGATTGAAAAAAACCGTCCATCACTTCCCATTTCTTTAATTGACTTTCCTCTTTTTTTATTAAAATATAAAAACAAAACGGAAAAAAGGACTCCAATCTTCAAACCAAATTTGACCATTTTTAATCCCATTATATCACCCCTTTTTTATTATTTTTAATTAATTTAAAATCATAATACAAATGTTATATATATTATATTATATAAAAATCACATATCATTTTATATATAATAATAATTACACATAACAATATTATGTCACATTTCATATAATATTAATACATTATATAATATAACGAAAAACAAATAAAAAAATACTTGAGAGCTACAAGGGGCTAGCTAATTGGTAGTTTCGAGATCATTCAGTTGTCTTTCATATCTCAAAGTCAAGATTCGGAAATAAATTATATGACACAAAAAAAATTGGTAATTTATCATCATTGGGTCGGGGCGAACCATGCTCACAGTAAGGAGAACCATGTTTGCTTGCTAAATAAATCCTTGTATGGGCTAAAACAAGCCCCTAGACAATAGTACAAGAAATTTGATGAATTTATGATTAAAAGTGGTTTTACTAGAAGCATGTTTGACTCTTATGTTTACTTTTTTTATGTTAATAATGGAAATGTGGTTAATCTGCTACTTTATGTTGATGATATGCTTGTTGCTAGCAAATCTAAGACTGGAATTAAGAAAGTTACATCTATGCTTAAACAAGAGTTTGACATGAAAGAATTGGGTACTGCTAAACGGATTCTTGGAATGAATATTATGTGTGATATCAACTCTGGAATTTTACATGTATCTCAATCAGATTACATAGTTAAAGTTTTAGAAAAATTCAATTTAAATGTTGGTAGAGATGTTTCTCACTGTAAGTTATCTGTTTCTCCTGATTCAATGTGTAAGGATGAAATTGAATACATTTCTAAAATTCTATATCTAAATGTAGTTGGTAGTATGATGTATTCAATGGCTTTTGCTAGGCTTGACATAGCCTATGCTGTAAGTCTTGTAAGTAGGTTTATGTCTAAACCTTGTAAAAATCATTGGAATGCTATTAAATGGCTTGGAAGATATCTTAAGAATAGTAGTTCTCCATGTTTAAGATATAAGTCATCTGCTGATAATGGCTTCAATATTTGTGGTTATTGTGATTTTGATTTTGCAGCTGATTTAGACAAAAGAAGGTCCACTACTGGTTATTGTTTTACTTTTGGTAATAACATTGTTAGTTGGAAGTCTAACCTACAACATATTGTTAGTTTATCCACCACTGAGGTAGAATATATCTCTTTAACTAAAGATATAAAAGAAGCAATTTGGTTAAAAGGTCTTGTCTCTGAATTGGGATTTAAGTAGAGAAGTATTGATATCTTTTATGATTTTCAAAGTGCCATCCATCTTAGTAAGAATAATGTGTTTCATGAACGTACAAAACACATTGATGTTAGGCTGCATTACATCAGGGATATTATTTCTAAGGGTACTGTGAATGTTAAGAAAAATTCTACTTTACTAAATCCTGTTGATATATTCACTAAAGTTGTCTCTGTTTCTAAATTTCAGGATGTTCTTATTCATCTTGGAATATTGAGAAAAACTTGAAAATGGATAACCTTAGGGAAGGCTCTTCCATGGTAGTAGTTTGAAGACTCTAAATCAAGGTGGAGTTTGTTGGGTGTGCTTCAGGTCTTTTATGCTCTAGGATAGCATTGTGCGAAGCCCATTTGAAGTGCTAAGCCAAATACAACCCAAGCTCCTTAAAGCCTGCAGCCGTTTCTTTACTCAATGCAGCTGAAATGTGTGCTTCATTTCCCCGTTGGATTAAAGCTTGATCAAAGGCTGAGATTGACCAAAAAACCTATCTATATAAATGTTGTAAATCCTGTATTTGAACTCAATGCAGTCGTTTGGTTTTTTTTTAGGGAACTTTAGGATTTTGGGGCATTTTCTCTTCTTCTTGTTCTTTGATTCTAGGTTACATTTGCGTAACCTTTCTTCTTCATCTGATTTCTTCTTCTTCTTGGGTACTCCTGTGATTGTGAGTGAAGGATTAGTTATTTAATCCTCATGTTTAGAGATAGAAGAAATATGTGTTAAAGTTACATTTGTTTTGAGGATTCGTGGTTCAGAAATCAATAAAACAGCTGCCAGAGAGCCTTTCCCATGGAATATTCTGATCTAGTAAAACGGATCAAGAAATCACGTAAAACTATGTTGTTGTTTTTACGATTGATAATATTTTTGTTATTTGCGATTCCGGTGAATGTTTGTAGATCTTGTTCATGTTTCCGTAGCGCAACAACTGGAATAACAATCACTGAGAAATGAGGATACAATGGTAGTTGAAGAAACCGACGATGGATATTAATTATGTTGAACGGATATAATCAGAAAATTGAAAGAAAGATGAGTAACTTAATTTTTCCAAGTTATTTTGTTTTTATATGTCATGTATCAAGTTATGGTTGGTTTGACTTTTCTAACTTGGTACGTGGGAGCGCATGTGACACACATCATGGGCTAAGAATGGTTAAGAGGGAGTTATAAGGTGTAATTCCTGAAAGATGTGGTAGTTACGGGATCATTCTCGAAGTTCAGGGGACATGAGAATTTTGAGGAAAAGTTGGGTGACCTTATAATGCATTAAGCCTAAAAATTTTGTTGAATTAATTACTTTAATGTGTTAATAAAAATAAAAATCCGCCTAGGCTCTCTTTATATCAAAAGTTTTAATATTTATGGACTTTGCAGAGTGGTGGAAGCTCATGATTAAGCCCAATTTACATCAAAAGTTTTAATATTTATTCTTCCTCATTTGACCCTGGTTTTGAACTTAATTGGCACACAATTCAATTTTTAAGAATTTACCAGACAAACCGTCCAACTTAGTATTTTCTTGCAGAAATTTCAAAATTTTTACTCCAACAAATTTTCATGAAATTTAATATACAAAGTAAATATTAAAATCACGAAAGAACAATCAATACCCATAAACAAAACCTAATATTCAAATCCATGAGGTGAAACAATGAATACAAAATTTGAAATTCATAAACTCAAAAGGTTAACTTGAGGAAACAAGAGAAGAACTTTAGGGGATTTTTGGTTCACATTAAAGAAGAAGGAAACAAAAGAATGAAAATGTGTGAAAATTTGGAGGAAACTAAAATAAAAGAATGGAAATGAGGCAATTGAGGTTATTTGAAAGTTTTTCTTTTAACGTAAGCTCAATTAAGGTAATTTTTTTAAAAAAATATGGAAATGATTTGACTTTTATAAATGATATCCTTATACTTACCTAACACAAATAAATTAACTTGTATATAGACATATAAAATTAACTAACGACGCACACTACTCTCAATATCACATTAATTATAAGACTCCACTAATACAATAAAAGACTTCACTAATTCAACTAATAAATATATGATTTCTATAATACTCCGGCGAGCTAAATTGACAAAAAAAAAAAAAAGATTTTAATAGAAACTAAAAATAACTAAAACTGTTAGGATTGAATACCCCACATCTCTCTCGGATGATTCACTGAGCTTGTATATAAGTAGAGCCCTGAAGGTTTTAACTTGAATGATGCGTTTTAAAGCCGTGAGGTTGGCTGTGAACGGCGCCAAAGCGGACAATATCGTTCAAGCTGTTTATAACACGTTATCAGCACGAGTTCGCTCTTTTGGTCTACCAACAAGAATATCGTTAAGATGTTTTGATGAACAAAAATGTGATGATGATGGGTATTACGAAGATACATTAAATTTTGATTAATGAAGGAGTTTTCTTCTTTCTCCAATTTCATTGTATTTGTAATTGTTATTATTTTTATATATATATATATTTTTCTTAATTCTTTTGAATAATTTTGTTGACAGAATTTATGCATATGAGGAATGATGTTTCATTCAACAATGGATTACAATCGTCCAATCCAATTCATCAAGATTTGGTGAAGGTTATTATGATTTTTTTTATTAAATTAATTTTTAGTTACAAATAATATTATATGTTATAATGTTATATGAAAGATCAAAACTGTAATAGTCGACTATTGAAGGTCCAGAAGATCTTTTATAAAAGCTTTGAAGGAAATATGTTTACAATTTCAAATTAATATAAACGTGCTAGCAATTTTCAAATGAAGTGGAAATATAAGATCGATGAATGATTTCCACCCAAAGTGGAATAGTAAGAAGCGGAAAAATTTTATTTTTGAATACGTTTCACTTGAAGTGGAAAATAAATTTGATGAAATATTTTCACCCTAGATGAAAAAATAAAGTGATGAATAGTTTTCACTCTAAGTGAAAAATCAAATTGATTATTAGTTTCACTTGAAATGAAAAAGTGATATTGATGATTGATAATCCATTAGAAGTGAAAAATCAATTTGATAATAATATTAATCACCTAAAGTGAAAAATGAAAGGAAGAATGACGTCAATTTATATATGGTAAATATACTAAATATTATACTTTGAAAATGAGTGGAAAAAGGGTAACCTTAATATCGGGTAACATAAAAGTTGATAAAGGTTTTGAAAGAGCCCTTAGTAATATATTAAGGAGAAAAGTGTAAAATGATCTAGAAGAGTTAGTATTACGATACTAAGACAAAGAAAAATCGTTGAGTGCTCTAGAAGAGCAACTATTATTGAAAAGCTATTGAAGAATATACGTTGATTTCGAAAGTAAAAGTATTTATAAATAATGCATTATTTTACCCAAATTCTCAATAAAGCTTAAAATATATTCACAAGAATGAATATTATATTGAAACTGTGAGTGAAGACATTATAGAATATCATATGTAATAAATATATTTTGAGGCTAGTTTAACCATAAACTAGAATTTTATATTTTAGATAAAAAGTTTTCTTCATGTTGCTTGTTTGCAAGGAAAATTAATCATATAACCTTCTAGATGTAAGGTTTGAAAATTGAATTTTCTATCATTTAAAAAGAAACATATAATGTGATATATGTGGACTAACACATTCATAATATAAACCTTTTAGTTACTTCCTGAAGAAGTACAATCACTTGAAGTTGATGTTTTAACTAAACAGGTCACATTTGTATTTTTATATCAATTGGGATTAAAGTTGAACATACTCATATGTTCATACTTAAATGGTTTCATAGAACCATGTACTAAATATCTGCATTTGATTGCGCAATCAGTTATTATGCTAACATATCTTCATATATAAGTGTGAGATATGCAATATTGCATGCAATAATTTAATTTTTATGTTTAAGACCAAAAAGTTATATTGAATATTTCCCCTACAATAGTTTTGGTCATGAGCTCAATATTTCTCATCTAAAAGTTTTTAGTTATGATGTATTTGTGCTTATAACTTCATCGTAACAGATCAAAATGGATCATGAAAAGAGATTAGAAATTTATATTTGATATGGATCTCTATCAACAAAGTATCTTGAGCCTTTAAAATATATGTTTACTGCAATATTTGCAGACGATGAAAACATTT
>CATIWQ010557017.1:0-17675 GCA_949673415.1 Euphorbia schlechtendalii | reverse complement strand
CTACTGCAATGTGTTATTATGAATATGTCAAAATTAAGAAAAAATGGAATAATGTGATCAATAATTTTCGTCACTTATCCAAAATCTAAAACCTTTAAAAAAAATAAGATTTTAGAAAAAGTCCCAAGCAAAGTCGCCACTGTGAGCGGGCGACACGGAGCAGTGGGCCGAGAGTGCGCGATTTCATAGGCGCAGTCCACCGAGGTGTTTAAAAAAAAGGGTGCGCCGGGTCGAGGACCCGGTAAAAAGGTTGAAAGAGAAAGGGTGAAAACATTTTAGATCGATTTGAACCCGAATCCGCAGTCTCTTAGTGTGGAGTCGCCACCTAGATTAGCTCTTTCTAGGAATTAGAGTCCTGTGGGGCTTAATGTCCGGTGGACGGCCCACTAAGACACAGAGATTCGGGTCCGGGATAAGTTACTTATTTCTTATTGGATCACATTATATTACATCTATAGAAAACTGTATTCTCTTAATTGTGCATATTCGCACTTAGGTCCTTTTTAGACTTTATATGCATGATTCACGTATTACAAAATAATAAACCATTCACAAGGCGGAATAATAAATCATCCACAAAGAAGTAAATATATGCAGAAAATAAACGCGGAAAATAAAAATTACAAGGCTTCCAAAAATCGGGGGATGCAACCACCCGCTAACCTATTAATAACATTTCCCAAAAAATTGAAATTGCGATACTCGAAGAAAAATTAAAATCCTAAATATACATCTAATCCTAATCTACCTGCATCTACAAATATTAGCACAGGCTATATCACGTATGTTCAATTTTGAATTTGGAGAGGCCCGTGGGCCTAAAAAAATGAAAATCAATTGTAGTAACGTGTTTGTTATTTAAATAAAATAATTCATTTAATCAACACGTTGGTTGCTCATTTTAATTAATGAAATTGCTCGCATGATAAATTGATGAGGGCTGTTATCTGGGAATATGTTTTATTCCCTTCGTGGGGGTATTCTAACATACATCTCCTATTAATAAAGAGAAAAAAAATGAAGAAGAATTACAACACTTGTATAAAATAAAAATATTAACAATGATAAAAATCCTAGGTTCAGAAGTGAAATCAGAAGAAGGAGATAAATATCGAAAGCACGGAAATTGCAGTTCTAGGAACTCAGAGGCTTACCCTTATGGAATGAAACCGCTTTGAAGATATCCGATCGGCCTTTGAAAATCCTCCTCGTCCTTTAGTTTAGGTAAAGAAAAAAATTTTGTTGGAAGTCTAAAAATATTCATCTTAATTCTTGGAAGCAGTTCTGAAAGCTATCTTTTTATCTGTAAATTTTTCCTCCCATCCGATTATTGAAAAAGACCCGAGTATTTATAGGAGAATCCCAAAAAATCCAAAAAATGTAAGTTTTTCCGGTGAGGGGTCTCGCCGGAAAAGAAAAGTCCAACGAGGCCCCTCACTGTGACTTTGGCGAGGCAGCCTCACCAAGCTCTTTGGTGAGGCTCTTGCCTATCCAAAGCTTGGCGAGGCAGCCTCGCTAAGGACTTTGGTGAGGCAGCCTCGCCACCTTTGGCGATGCAGGCCCCCGGATCTGGTTTTCCGCAATGTTTTATATATATTTTGTGTATTTTATATTTTTTTTAATTAATTAAATAATTTTATTGAAAATGTTCTTTTGAATTTAGAGATGAGAAGGATTCCCATTTGCATGCATCAGGATACTCAAAAATTGTGTGATTCAAGGATAAAATCCTGAAAAGGCCGTCATCATCGAACGCGTGAGCTGGTACAATATCCCGTGCTCACAGCGCTCCTCTCTCGAACAGATTTGCTTGAAGAAATGAGTTTTTGATGAATCAAAGATTAACAATTTAATGTCGCACCTCAATATTCGAAATTGTTGTCTTTAAACATCTTAAAATCTATTTCAAACAGGTAGATTTGAAAGCAATGAAGAGAAGATATTTTGAAGAACAAGTCAAGATAAGAAGTTTGTGATAAGTGTATAATTACACTTATTATCATGACATTTTCAATCATAAAATGATATGGTTTTGTTTCATTTTATACTTCATATAAAAGATTTAACATGGTATGTAGTTGTTTTTTATGCAAATGCAAAAACTAGGTGACTCTTGGGAGTAAAATGATCAAAGATGGAATTCTATGGAAAAAGAGTGAAAAATGTGCAAAAAAATGCGTGGAATACAAGGATTTGGCTTAGGATCGAAGCTGTCAAAAATTGGCAAAGTTGGGAAGAAGAAACATGAGGAAAAAGACATGTCACGATCATAACACCCATTCGTGGTCGTGACTTGTTACTCTTCATAAGCAGAAAGTTACAAATCATTATTCATGATCGTGACATATAATTCACGGTCACGACTAGTGACGGTTATTGGTTATCTCTTTTCATTTACCAACCACTAGATAATAATGATCAACCACCAGACACCTTTTGAAAGTCAACCAATCATAGAAAGGTGCCTTTCCATTATGGATGAGGATGAATCTTTGCATCCAATCATATTGAAGTGATGCAACTCTTCGCTAATGGACACGACTCTTTGTTTGGATAGACGCAACCCTTCGTACTCTATAAATAGAGGATTCAATCAACCAATTTCGTAGCATGGTATGGGCAATATGTAGCAGGCATTGAATGATAGTATGCGTGTATAGATAGAGAGTGAAAATATATAGAATTTGCTACGTTCAAAGTCTTAGCGAGAAAAATGTATAAGTGATTTGATTCCTATTTCGATCACTATATTTCTACACAAATTCGAGCGTTTTTTGTATGAGTGTAATTGCAAAGCACTTATCAATAAAAATTTTCATTCTTCAACATTCTTTTATTCGAAATTCACAAAGAATAGCATCCTAAAGGAGGTTCTGTACGAGTCGAGACCGAATTCAAAGTATATGGAGGAATTGTGAGAATTGATGACTAACATTAAAGAGTGGATACGGTTTGATCAACTTTAGCTTTCACTTTCATACCTTACAACTTTACTTTGTTTTCTACTTATACTTTCTATTTTAAAGTTTATTATATTTCTATGTGTCATAATGAGTATTTCTTCTTGCGTCTCTTAATCACCTGTATCATCCTAAGGGTATGAATAATTATGACCCAAAGTATAGAAAATCCTATATAAGGTAACTAGTATCTCAGGTCTAAGGATACTTGTACTACTACTACAATAAGACATGACACCAACACATGGATATAGTTATTTCGAAGTGTTTGTCTTATAGCTATCTCCAATGTATTATTCGAATGCATTTATGTGTTAACTCAAGGTACCACCCAAGGAGTAAGCCTACATATGCTAGTCTGTCCGTGCCATTGATGTCCAATCTCAGTGAAACTATGACTAGGGATATTTAGACTATTCATAGTAGTGCAGTTCTCACACCACATAGCTCCCACTATGTCCTCGCACTTTTACGCTATGAAGTAGTCACAGACTGTCTTATCAATGCAAATATATGTATAATACTATACATATATGATACCAGCGAGATACATTAACAAATTGAAAACATTGATAAGCAACAAATATGCCTTAATTATTATTAATAATAATCCAAAATTGTTTGTACATTATAACTAATTAAGGCATATCGCCATAGTTGCCTCTAGGGCATATACATCATGTCTAACAATCGCCACTATGAGCAGATGATGTTTTCACCCGCGTGGTCGCTACAAGGCACAGGCCGTGTTAGATTGGGTGTATGGGTTTTATTTGTGGAAGGAATGAAAAGATAAATTTAAAAGACTCAAGGCATAAACCTCTTGCCTATGTTACGAAGTCACTAACCAAATCAACTCTTTCAGGAAATTCACTACAACCTAGATTTGTTAAGCCTAAACCCTACCATAGTATAGAGATTTAGATCTAGATGAGTTACCTAATTCATCATTATTTGAGTTAATATTACATACACGCAATAACCTTTATACTATTTTGATGTTATTCTAATTTTTTTTATTTATGTTAGGAATTTATAAGCATCTACATACGGAAAGCAATAACTAAACAAAGTGTGATAAATAAACAAGTAGGAAATTGAAAAGCGCATGTCTAAGGGGTATTAAATACATATGGGAAGGGAATACAAATGGTCCTTGTTGGTCCACTTAACTTAAATAATCGGACAAAGGGAGGGTGAATGACGATTTAAAAATCTTTAGCCAAGTCAAGTTTAATGTATGATGATTTAAACGTGATGAGTGCAAAATGTGTAAAACATAAACCAATAAGCTTAAGCTGACCTTTGTTTATTCACAAACTATATTGAGTACAATCTTACCACCTCAGGATGGTTTTTAAGTAGATAAAAAGAGAGAAAGAGTATTGATGTATAAGTGTAAACTGTCAAAGATATACTATATATAAAGAATAAAAAACACCTCAATTTATATTGGATCGACCCCTAGCCTACTTCAAGTCCCCAGATGCCTTTTCCGAGCTTTATACCACTAAAGTTATTTCCTTTAATTAAGCGAAGAAGCCTTTAACAACGGGTAGAAGGATTACAACAAGTACCTTTCAAGCTAACGATCACTCAACTCAATTTGAGTAACCTTCTCAAACAAATCTCATACATATTTATAAAAAGATTAATTGCACATAGGAAACACAACTTATAAATTGTTGGTTCCTTTGCAATTGAATGACTTACCTAGAATCTAATCCTAATTGATTTCTCTATATTACAAACTAAATGGAGTTCGTTGTTTGCTTTGAGATTGCTTGATTTAGAATTTTGAAGGCTGTGATTGCTTTAAGAGAGTTTCAGCTCTTTATAAATTCAAGGTGATTCACCAAGTTGTAAATGTCTGCACTAGTCTCTTTCTACTTGCAGATTTCTGGAAGTAGCCGTTGTAAACTTCTCGTCTTGACTTTAGCTCTTAAAATCTCTTCTCTTCACAACTTCAAAATCTCTCCGTTTGAAACATATTTTAAGACGTTTAGAGACTGTGATTTTGTCCGTTGAGGTGTGATATTAATCCATTGATTAATATATCATCAATGACTCTTTTCATTCAAGCAATGTTGTTTGAGAGAGAGCAGGCAAGATGCAACATGTAGATCAATGATTGTTCGCTTTTTTTATGTTGCACTTGGCGTGGTGATGCTCGAAAATGAAAATGTTAGAGGATTCCTTTTTTACTTGGTTTTTTATGAGAACAGTCCAACATTTCTTACTGACACCTTTTTGATTTGAGGACCACTTATTTATTCTTTTATTTACAGCGAAAATCCTATTTGGACGTGAAAAGCATCAACTAAGAATATTTTGTTTTCACAAAGAGGTTAAGAGCAATGGGGTTATAGTAACTCAGCATTAGACCTATTCGTGACCGGGGTACCCGCCCGGCCCGGCCCAGGCCCGCTTCAACGGGCCGGGTTTGGACACTCGTTTTTTAAAAAAGCCAGGCCCGAACCCTGTCGAAGCCCGAAGATTTATGGGTCGGACTTGGTTTTTATATAAATACCCAAGCCCAGCCCGAACCCGACCCGATGAATAATTTTATTTAATTATTATATATTTATACATTAAATTTATAATTATTTTAAGTTCCTATATTTTAACCTATTAAATTTGTATACTTGATTATAATAAATGTTACTAAATATTAAAGATTCTATGGAAACAATGCAATTATATTAAAAATTTAAACATATTTTGATCTACTTAATATTTTTTTAACTTAGTTTGATAAAAAAAATTTATAACAAAAAGAATATTCATGGGTTTGGGTCGGGCTTGGGAATGACCTTGTAAACCCGGCCCGAACCCGGCCCGAGCCTGAAGTTCTAAAGTATGGGATTGGGCTGGGCTTGGGTTAGCATTTTTTGTAAATAAAATTCGCCAAGCCCGGCCTACCCGATGAACAGGTCTACTCAGCATTGCATAAAGTACTCAGCTTACGTTGAGAATAATATCACAAAAGTACTAAGCTTTCGTCGAGCTATATCACATAAATAATGAAGCAAAGTTACTCAACATGACTTCACAACACTAAGCCATAACCTAACTAAACCTAAGTCAAGCTGAGTTGTTTTTTCACAAACTACCTCAAGCTAAATACTAAATTAAGAGTATACTTAGTTTATCATTAATTTCACTATCATAAGTAATTTGTTATCTCCAAAACTAAAGAATTGTGAATAAGTACTAACTTGAGTTCAACAGTCCTAAATACATTTGAAAATTTACAACTGTGATACCTGAAGGAAAATAATACTTACATACATCTAATCTAAATCTACATGCATCCATAAAGAGTTAGCACGAGAATATTTCACAAAATCATGGCATAGTTAGTAAACCAAATAAGACTCAATTAGTATGCATAAGTTAGATTAGGGTGATTGTTAGAAATCTTGGCAAATTCGAATAATTTAAAAAAGAGAACATTTGAGTTTCTAAAGCATGTTTCTTGTAAAAATACCAATTTTAGACTTATATATCTTGCAAATTTTATTAATGAAGAAGTCACATGGTATTAAGTTGGGTCTAATGTCGGGAAAAATGCTTTTCCATCGTATGGGTACCCTAAAACGACATAAAAAAGCGATAACCTAGACCAAAAGATAAAAAATTTTATTTTATACAGATATTCAACCCCGTATCCCCTTGACTGCCAGGACTGGCCTTGGTTCAGGAGGTATTGGTCCAATCGATAAGTTAGGACCCAAGCTGGAATTTCAAGTGAAAGAACTAAATCTGAGTGAACCAGGCAAGTACACCCCCCCCCCTTTTAAGCTCGAAATCGCCTTAACCAAGAGATCGGTACCAACCTTAGGCCGGTACGCCACTCATTGGTCAAGCCAGTATTGGCCTCACGAGGAGGGGTATCGGTCTGATCTTCGATTTAGACTTAAAATACACATAAAAATGCAAAATAAACATAAAAAACATGCCAAGAGTCTCCAAAAGCTAAAAATCTTACACCTCTAATGTGAATCCATTAGTTTGGGAGCCAGAAAGGCCTTGGAGAAGATCCTTTGAACCTTTTTGTTGATTTTGTTTGATAGTGAAGGAAAAAGAAAGGTAGAAAGTTGATTTTTTATGAAGGGAAGGAAATTGAAGACTAGATTGTTCTAGCCTCTTGTAAACCCAAAAGAGAAGAGAGATTCAAGAAAAAGTGTAGAAAAGAGAGGAGATGTGGATCTTTTCAAGCTTTTTTCCCAAAAATTTCAAGTAAACTCACTTTCTCTCACCAAACACTCCCATTTTTTAAAAATGATGTTGATCTCCCTCAAACACAAATTTTTAGATTTTATATATGGGATAAAATTTTAGACATGATGTAAGCCCTAAAGGCAATTAGGGTGATATGTCTTTATTAGCTATAATGTACAAACAGTTTTGAATTATTAATCAAAGGCATTTTGTTATTTATTAGTGCTTCCTTTTATTTATACCTCACTGATATCATATATGTTTGGATATGTATATGCGCATTGATGAAAACAAAGTCTGTGACTAATTCATAGAGTAAAAGTCCAAGGACATAGTGGGAGCTATGTGGAGTGAGAACTACGCATACATGTTACTATGAATAGTCTAAATATCCCTAGTCGCAGTTCCATTGAGATTGGACATCAATGGAATGGATAGACTAGCATGTGTAGGCTTACTCCAAGGATTAGTTCTAAGCGGCCGATCTCATGAGCTGAAGGTGGTACCTTGAGTTAACACATGAATGTATTCAGGTAATACATTGGAGACCTCCATAAGACAGATACTCAGAAATAACTATATCCATGTGTTGGTGTCATATCTTATTGCAGTAGCAGTACGAGTATCCTCAGACCTGAGATACTAGTTACCTTATGAAGGATTTACTATACTTTGGGTCATATTTATTCATAACCTGGCGATCAGGTTGACACGGGTGATTACGGGTATAGCGATGATCACATGTTGGTAAGTTATGTAGTCAAGATGGGATCCCTTGCTCCTGATATAGTAATATAATGGAGATGTAACTTAGGGCCCCTTGTTGAAGTAACGCACTCATAAACCTTTGATCAGAGTATACGATTGATTGAATGGGTTTCTAGTCAATCAAGATATAAAACCTCTAATTGGTGTTCTTCATGAACAAGTCTAATTCTAGGATAGCTATGGCTATTACATGAGCTGACACTTAATATGAGCTCAATAAACTGGATGGTAGTTAACATGATGAAAGGAGTGTATTGTATTGGTTACTACTGAAAAACCGGATCAAGTTATAGGCACGTGACATTCCAAGTATCAGGGGATCATACGCCTTTGCTAAAAAGCCCATTTAATCGTCTAGAGCTATCAAGTTCTATAATGATCTGGAACACTGAGCCTAAAGGTTCCCGGGCAGGAAGCTAATTTTAGGTTAACCTCTAGCGAGTCTATACTTTGGGATCCTATGAGGTCACACACTTTGGGTCTTTATTGTACCATGTAAAGAACCTATGGACTAGGTCTATATCGAATATACAAGTTGAGAATTCAGTGAGAAGAATTATTAATTGATTTAATCATATTAATAATTAATAGAAATAATGAAAAGATAGGGAAAAGGTTGCACGAAGGGAGCAAGGGATTTTTCTCGTTGCGAGTTGGCCCCAAACCGAACACGAGTTGTTTAAAGTGGGGCCTGCGCGGTTACCCCGCGAGCCAACAAGCTCGCCAATCGCTAGCGCCCAGGGAAAGCCCACATGCCCTAGCGGGCTGGTAGCGCTTGCGCGGCCTACGCGTAAGCCTACAAGTCGTAGCTTGCGGCACAAGGCAAACCCTAGCTTGTGGCAGCCGCGGGTTAACTCGCAAGTATCCATACCCGCGCGGTTGACCCACTATACATGGGATGAGATTTATCCCATCCCATGTAGAGTTTTAGGGGGAGTCTATCACTCCCACTTTTTCTATATAAATAGGCTTCCAACCTCTCATTATTTACACACCAAAAAAAGCTTTGAGCTTATTTCTCTCTGATTTCTACTCTCCTCTTCTTTTATTGTATGAGATCCTCCATGAATTTATCTAAACAAATTGAAGATTCTTTTAGAAGGCTCAAAGTTTAAGTGAGCTTTCTGTTTCGGATTTTCAGGTTGATTTGGAAGTAGTCTAGCAACTGCTTTTTAACGAAGGGTTCTACCTCTTCGAGGTTTTGGTCAGTGAAGATCTGTGTGGATCAAGTTATAGAGGCTCTCATAGTTTGGAAGCTTATGCTATTGAAATTGCTCAAAAGGGAACGTCGCTACCAAAAGAGAAATCAAGCACGCATCAACTGTAATGCTTTAAATCATTAGATACTAGGTTTCTTTATATGTTTTATAAACCTAAAAGCTTCTGTGGAACAGTTTAACCTAGATTATAACAATCATAGAATACTTAGGAGATCCTTAGGTTAATTTTAAGTTTTTGATTTCCGCCTTGCAACCTATGCATACAACCTATGAATTGATTAAGTTTGCTATGCATGACTTAGTTGTTCAAACCCTGTTATAGAAAATGATGTGATAACTAGATTAAGGTTTTGCTCAAACTTAGTCTAGGTGATTATCATATTAAATTAGCAATGTTAAACCACACAAGTAAATGCTTTAATTAAGTGGCGTCCCATACTTCATTTAATAAAAGAATGAAATCTTTAAATCATAATTATCCGTGGTATAACGAATCAAAGTGCTCGTGGTAATTTTAGCAAGAAATGGACAATGCTGCTAATTCACTTCATGGGGGGCTCTCCTACCTGGAAATTATCATTGGTATTAGATTCAAGTAAACCCAATGGATGTTTAGGACTTATTTGATTTCTAGTATGGGAATTTATTCCGTATGTATTTTTACAAAAGTGGTATAAGTTGTTAATATTAAAGCATGTAGACATAGGTGCAAAAACTTAAACATGGACCTTGTTTGTTTTACTTGTTATGTGGTGTCTTGGCATAATGGAATGGTTATGATATACCAGTTAGAGCATGTTCCCTTAGAGTTAATAATTCTTAATAGCCCGGAATTATTTTTTCATAATCATATCCATCGTATAACTCCTAGACTAGGGCGAGACAAATGACACCAATGAAATCCCTACAATTATATTAAAGCGAAAAAATGTCTTCCCGTCATTAGTCGTGATACGAGCCTTATTAACGGATGTAAGCACATGTACAACATGCCTTCCCTTAACATATGCTTGCTCATGAGACTAGATGTGGTTAATGCCTTAACCGAAGAGGGTTCGTTATCCATATTATTGGAGCTAATGTGTGAGCACTGAGCTCGAGCGTTCGATGATGATGGCTTTTCGAGATTTTTATCCTTGAATCACACAATTTTCGACCATTCGATGATCTTCAAATGGGAGCTCTCCTCGTAAAATATAATGTTTTAGCCCTAAATAAACATTTAGGACCGTACAAAAAAATATATATATTTAAAAGCCTAAAAGTGAAAATTCAAAGATCCAAAATATTTTGAAGGACCTAAATAAATATTTAAAAACCCGAAATATATTGATAAAATATGTCTATAAATCAAAATTATTTTTAAAAAAAATCGGTTGTAAACTACACCGGGTCCGCCCAAAATTGAACGAATTCGCCCAAATTTGTGCCGACCTTGCCCAAACGTAACCAAATTTTGGGCGAGGCCCGCCCAAATTTGGCCAAGTTGGGCAGCCTCGCCCAAATTTCTCGCCAGACTTTCCCCTACAGCGGAATTTTTAAAATTCCCCCTATAGAAAGGGGGTCTTTTTTGGATATAGGGGGATCGAAAATTTCATAAAAAAAATAGTTTTCTATCAATAATGACAGAAGAATTTTTACAAAAAAATATATAGTTTTCTGAAGAAATAATTTCAACTTTTTTCTACATTTCATTTACATTTTTCTTAGAAATTCTTTAATTATATTTGGATCCAAAATACGTTTGGATTCCAAACTTTATTATTTTCAAACCAAATTTTCTCCATTCTTTTTTTCTCAAAATATCCTCAAATATTCTCAGGCCTAAAACAAATTTAGAATCCGAGTCTGAATAATTTTAGGATTAAAATAACACATTTTTACTAATTAAATCTAAAACCAACGAGGAGCACTTCCAAAAATATCAAGCGGATTTGTCGACGTGGATTCTCAACGAAAGGGTAAACCTCTGAGTTCCTAAAGCTGCTTTTTCCATATATATTTATATTTATTTTTTCTTTTCTCCTAAATACATAGATGAACTCGATTTTCGTCATCGACATAGAATTTATTTTATTCCTTTATATTTTATTAACCTTTTTATTTATTTATTTGTCATTATTTTATTATGTAACTTTCTTTCATGCTTTTAATTATTTTTTTATTTCTATTTATGAAAATACATGTTAGAGAACCCCTACGAAGGGAATAAAAATTATTCCTGGATAGACCTCACCTTTTGCCATGTGATCATTTTAACTAAATAAAAATAACCAACATATATATTAATAAAATGAATTGCTTTTATTCAAAATAAGAATTTTCAATCATTGATATTGTTAATTAGGCCACACAGGACTCGTCGAAATCAAATCGATCAAACGTGTAAATGTTGTGATATATCCTGTGCTAACCGTTGTGCATGTAGGTTAGATGTATGCCTAGGATTTATTTTCCTTCGGGTATTGCAAATATTATTTTTGGGAAATGTAATTAATATATTAGGTGGGAGGTAGCATCCCCCGAGGTTATGTAATTTTTAATCTTTGCTTTACCGCATTTATTTACTACTTTATGTATGAATTTACTGCTTACCGCATACACGTCAAATCATACATTATAAACTCGAAAATGACATAAGTGAGAATATGTACAATTAAGAAATACGATTTTCTATAGATGCAATATAATATGATCCAATAAAAAATAAGCAACTTATCCCTGACCCGAATCTCTATGTCGTAGTGGGCCGTCCCATGGATGTTAAGCCTCACAAGACTTTAATTCCTGGAAGATTTAATTCAGGTAGCGACTCTACACTAAGAGATGGCGGATTCAGGTTTGACAATGTTTTCGCTCTGTCTTTCAACTTTTTCCTGGTCCACGACCCGGTACGAATTTATTTTCACTTAAACACCCCAGTGGACCGCGACTCTCAATCCGCGCGCTCTCGGCCCATCGCTCCGTGTCGTCCCCTCACAGTGGTGACTTCGCTAGGGATTTTTCTTAAACATTTTTTAAAAGGTTTTAGATTTTGGATAAGTGCCGAAAATTATTGATCACATTATTCCGTATTTTCTTAATTATGACATATTCCTAATAGCGTATTGTAATAGAAGGGATTAGCCCATAAGACTAAGGTACCCTATTTACCATGAAGCTTTCTCTTGTACTAATCTACCTCCCTAAGAAAAGATAGTACTTGAGCGGGTGGAGCACTTGTTGCCATATCGCATGCACCTCCCTTGTTAGAACCCATTTTGGGAGAGGCTTGGAGTGTATTTTAGTGCAACAAGAACCTTCTACATCAACAACCCATTAATAAACCTCATGTAAATAAGCCATTGGCATTTTCCTTAGGGTGTTACCCAACAAAATAACCATGCATTATATTTTCTTGTAGGTACACTCCTTGGTATCTTCATGGTACTAAGATAAACCCAACTTAGGATAGAGAATAGCCAAAAACCCTACGCGCGGGAGTTGTATGGTTGGAAGATTGGACATTGCATGCTATGTGCTACGTGTTTACTACTTTCAATTTATCACTGTACAAATGTCATGCTAACCATGAACCTTAGTGCAGACACTCGAACCCACACACACATATGATGTAACATAACATCTTCTCATCATCATGATGCCAAATCGGTGTCACACGCACTTAGGATTAGATGACACTCGAGATTGTATTACCTACGACAACATGAAACATCACTTTCCAATGAGATATCCACTTGACATCCAACTCTTACCCCGTACAGGGCGAACATACCTATCTTTTACGACGTGACATCCACTTGACATCCGACACTTAGCCCACCAAGGGTAATAATATATCCCACAAATTACTTATGACATATCCACTTGACGTCCAACTCATAGCCCACACGAGACGATCACACATAACACATAGCCCAAATAGGATGAATAGCTACCCAAACCTTTTTTCCCACATCACATGATGTCCCTGCTGACATACGAACCTAAGCCCACATAGGATGAACTTATTTCGAAAATCTTACCTTACCAAATCTTCAAGGGTTTATGCTTAACACCCAAACCATCCGCCCATACAGGGCAAAGATTCATGTATCACCACATACCCTCAAATAGTGATGACCAAACGAGTATCTGAAACTTTACCCTAATTAGGAAAAATAACTAAATCATTCATTCAATAGTTACACACAGTGGTTATTTTCATCTTATTCGATTTCATCAAGGTATGTCACACTACTTACCCAGAATAATTTTAACCTCCTCAATCCATAAGATCTATTCATAGTACGAAATCTCAAACTATTGACCTATTACCACATGGTAATTTGTTCACTTCATATACACCATTCACGTTACGATGTCACATAGACATCGTGTAGATATCAAATCTAACCCTGGGTGTTAGATTTTCATTTTCACTTATTTTCATCTTTACCTAATGACTAACCTGTTTGTTTCAAATGGATTGACAAACACATTATATATCTCACATCATGGCATGCTAACCCTATGTGAATGCAGCCATAACATTTACATCTCATGCATTTTTCCACAAATCGCATCATGAACCTTACTTGCATGGTTTGATCTTCTACTTGTGTATCAAAGGGGCTTGGAAAAGGCCTGCTCACCGCCTGGTCCGCGTTTCTCCAATCTGGAGGGAGTTACGTACACTGACTCAAGTGAGGACTTGAGTTCCGATTTAGATTCATTTCAACGAGAATCTTTCATGGTAAATCCATAAGAAGAAGGTGCGGGGAGGATCACCCTATCCTTACAGGATAAAATTCTCAACAGACACATCAGTCATCGGTGAGCGCTGAGATTGCAGCTGCTTTGAACGCCTTTGCAAACAGCGAACAGCTAGCATCGCTTATTCGCCAACACGCTGGGATAGCTCGGAATATGGTGTCCAGCCCGGAGGTCACCCTTAACAATGGCGGTCCAACTAGCTGGCCTGAAATAGGGGGACCTCCTACCTTGCATGTAGTGCACCCAAATCCTACCTCCTTTTATCAGTTCGGGGTAGGACAAGTCAATTGAACCAGACTCAAATTGGGCAACCAGGATATAAATTTGCCAATCCTTCCTAGAATCAATTCTTCCCAGGATAAATTAGGCAGTCAGCATTCGCACCAGGGCTTTCTACCAAGGAATGACCCAACAGCCTATTCCTAGTTGGAGTACATCAATGGCCTCACAATTCTAGGGACCCCAGCTGCCCACATTCACAACCTTTCCCTAGGGGCAATATAGCTCTTATCTAAGCGCAAGGAACGCCATCCTCTAACAACCAAGAATGGCAAAATTATGGCAACAGTTCTTGACCACTCACGGTAGCCATCTCATGAATCCATACTCGACGTAATCGATAATCGAGGATGAAGATAGCTTGCCCCCAAACTTTACAATGTCACAGTTTGAAAAGTATGTGGGATCTGGCGACCCACGCACTCACTTAACACATTATCAGATGGTGATGAGAGCATTAAGGGTCAGTGAACGGATGATGGCTAAGATCTTTCTCTTCACCTTAGGCCAGCTAGTTAATGAATGGTACAGCCACCTTCTGCTGGATATAGCTACTGATTAGAATAGCCTTGCTCAGGCTATGATGGGGCATTATGGTTTTAACTCTTAAATGGAAACCGCAATGCAACATCTGGAAGCTATAAGGCAAGAGAAGGGCGAGAGCTTCAAATCTTACTATACACTTTGGATAACCACACAGGTCAGACTTTGGGCTTGGTTAACTTTACTAGAGATGATAACCAAGCTTCTACACAGTGCACTGCTATGATACAGGATCAAGTTTGGGTCAGACATCTTTTCAAGCTATCAATAAGTGTTTGAGAAGGCGGATAAGATCTTTGAATCCATGGACATGTCTGGGGGGCACTAACATCGAAAGATGATGATGTAATAAATTAGATTATAGCTACTTTACCTACAAGGCTTTCGAAATTTTAATAAATTGAACTTTGTTTACTTGCTTAATATTTTATTGATTGACATCATGCATTCTCATAAATATATACATAATGTCTTTAGCGCATGTGACATGTCATGTCATGAAATTAACATGGGTATAAATGGATCCCCTACAATAAATTTAAATGATTTGACTCTTGAGGGAGAGTGAGAGACAAGCACATGTACTTAGACAATGCTTGATAGCATTTGCCTCACCCTGTAAAGACATAAGATCGATAGAAAGATCCCCAAGCATGAAACATCCACTTACTAGTAAATCAATCAATCAAAGGAACGAAGCACGCAAAGATCAAAATGATCGAAGCCAG
This sequence comes from Euphorbia schlechtendalii, assembly GCA_949673415.1. Lineage (NCBI taxonomy): Eukaryota > Viridiplantae > Streptophyta > Magnoliopsida > Malpighiales > Euphorbiaceae > Euphorbia > Euphorbia schlechtendalii. Next base: position 2,198 of record CATIWQ010557017.1, on the reverse strand, counting down.
AATAAGGCCAAAATTTTAACAAAGCAAGTTAAGGTCAAATAACCGGTGCAATGACACAGAACACAAAGAAGGAGTCAGACCATTGAACACATCAACAACTCCATCACACGACTCACCAACACTTATGGGTCGATCATTACATTGTGGAAGGAACTTCATTGAACGAAAATCATTCACCATCAATGGAATCAAGCTATCAGATCCAATCTTTGACATATCACCTATCATTGGAGAGCAATTGAACTCAAAAGGAGACTCATCATCGAGAAGATTAGAAGCTAGAAAAGTGGCATGAGCACCAACCAATTGATCAGAAACGCTGAACGAGATAATAACTGAAGTCGTGGACACGGACGGCGACCAATCTATCAATTCAACTAATTCTTACACAACTGCTATCATGCACAGGTGAAAGAGATAAATCAGTAAAAAGTAATACCAATAAAAAATAAATTAGCCTGTCAATTAACACCTGTTGGTTGAGCAAAAATTAGGGCCTCTTTTTAAAACAGAAAAAGAATAGTCCACTGAGTTGAAAACTTGAAAAGGGCGGTTTAGACAAAACTTAGGATATCAAGAGAACCACATTGGTTAGAAAACCTGAGAGGGCTAATCGATGATAGGAGTCAAATCATTTGAAACATTGATACCCATGTTAAGTTCATTAATGAATTGTCATTTTTGTTGAATCCTTATGCATATGCTTATTTTGATTGCTTGCATGCCAATTGTAGTATATCGCAAATAAACATCTAAAAATAAAAATAAAAGAAAGAAAAATTGAGTCTGCTAGATTGAAAACCCGAAAGGGTGGTCTAGGAAAAAATTGAGACAAGGTTCGATAGATTGAAAACCCTTACGGGCGATCTATGCAGAAATTAGAACCAAAGAAATATCAAGACCATCATCTCATCTTTGAAATGGTACGTGATAGCATATACCTCCACACTTCAGGAAAACGGCTTCCAAGCGATCATCGCCAACACAATGCGGGGTCAATGACTCATCTTGATCTTCCTCAAACCAGATTCAAGCTCTAAACTCGAATCTGATTCAATGAACCCATAGTCGTCGCTCTGAGGAAGTCATCCATGGGATCACCAAAGAGAAAAATCCTAGGAGTAATTATGCTCCAGCATAGGAGAAGGCTCTTCAATGAATGAAGCTCGCAACACCTACATACATCACATAATAAATATTGTCCATGCATACATTACATTCGCATCATGTCATTTAAAGGTAAAGATGATGCCAAATTGGGGCAATTCCATCCCGGTAAACAAGGAACTCCACCTCCACTTAAGGAACCCACAAACACCAAGAAGGATGATGGCCCACTCAAGCTTAAAGTCAATTCGAGCCTACCAAGGCCCAATTCAAGCAACTTTGCTAAATCAAAAAAGCCTCATAAAATAGCGAAGCGGTTATCGAGACATCCCCGAATTTTTATTAAACTAATTTATTCATCATATTTTAATTTTTGATTGAAGGAACAAAAGTTTTTGCTTCACATAAACTCAATCAAATAATTAAAACATTCATCATAAAACAAGTCAACATCCTAAGGAAATTCAAAATTACAACCGAAGAAGGAAACAGTTATCTTAATGATTGAAGAAAGAAATAGTATCATCCACCAACCGAAGAAAGAAATGGTTAGATGTCCCTCCATCAAGGTCGCCTTTAAAACTAATTCAAGCACCCATCTTCGAGAACTCCAACAACTCACAAGGGGTACACGATGATCACAGCCAAAGAAGGAAACGGTTGCTGACTATTACAGAGATGCCGCAGTAAGAAATGGTCGACTCATCCGTAAGGGGCATCAAATACCAAGGGATTCCGAAGAAAGAAATGGGCAATCCCGTGAGGACACAGTGCTAGAAAGGAAGGCTCACGTCATCACCAATCGGGGATAAATATATCACCACCCGCACCGGATAGGTATATTCTCAATCCCTTTGCTCCATTTCGTGTGATCATATTGGTTATACAACCAGCAATGATCACAAGAGGAGCAGCTGTGAGCACGGGATTTTGTACCATCTCACGTGTTCGATGATGATGGCTTTTCGGGATTTTTATCCTTGAATCACACATTTTTCGACCATCCGAATCTTCAAATGAGAGCTCACCTCATAAAAAAAATAATGTTTTGGGCCCAAAACAAACATTTAGGACTGTACAATATATATATA
>CATIWQ010556962.1:0-11263 GCA_949673415.1 Euphorbia schlechtendalii | reverse complement strand
AAATTTATCCACTTTAACTAGTACATCTTCAATTATGCCATAAGGACGCTTAATAGATTGGTCTGCTAATTGTAAAACCATATTTGTCCTTTTAACTTCATCATCAAGTTTCAATTCTTTGAAGATTGATAAAGGCATTAGATTTATACTCACCCTAAGATCACATAAACATTTTGGAAAAGAAATGTTTCCAAGTTTACAGGGAATAGTGAAACTACCTGGATCTTTTAGTTTAGTTGGCATTGTAGCGATTATTATTTTACTACAATCTTCAGTTAAAGATACCTTTGATATTCCTTCTAAACTACATTTACGAGATAAAAGTTCTTTGATAAACTAACCATAGTTAGGAATCTGGGTAATGGCTTTAATAAATGAAAGATTGATTTCCAAACCTTTAAGTTTGTTGATGAAATCGATAAATTGTTTATCCTCATTCTTCTTCTTCATCCTATTTGGAAATGGTGGTTGAGGGGGATTAACCTTTCCGGATTTAGGTTGTTTATCCACTCCTGCATTTTCATCAGATTTACTCAGATATTCATCCGGTACTTCAATAACATCATTATTAGCAAGCATACCTGAAGGATTTGGTTTATCTAACAATTTACCACTACGAAGGGCTATAGCATGCACATTTTCTTTAGGATTTCATTTTGTACTAGTAAGTAGATGACCTTTTCCTCGAGATGGAATAGAATTTGCTAATTGACCAATTTGTATTTCCAAATTATGAATAGAAGATGATTGATTTTTAAACATTTGATCCATCTTATTTTCTAAGTTTATGTAGCATTCTTCCGACTCTAATTTCTTATTACAAACTCCCTCTAGAAACTTGTCTATTTTACTAGTTAACTGCCCTATTCTATCAGTACTCTGATAGTTCTTCCGTTGATTATCACCATACTTCCAATTAGAATTTCTATAGTTACTTCCATAATTATTGTAAGAATTCCCTTGACCTTGAATATAACTTAATTGCTCCCCTATACATGGGTTAAAGTTACACTAAAAAGCAGTATGTCCAATTTGACCACAATTTCACGTATCAAAGGGTTATTTTTACTTACATGCATATTAACTATCTTATTAGATAAAGCAGATATTTGTGCTTGCATAATAGAAATAGAATCTAATTCATGGACCTTTTTAACTGAACTAGAAGATGAAGATGCAGCATGTGAATGAGTAGGATTAGTAATACTTACTTGTACTCTTTCCACTGGCCACATACTATTGTTACTTGCTATATCTTCCAGAAGTTCAAAAGCTTCTTGACTAGTTTTCTTCATAAGAGATCCCGCAGCCATAGCATCAATTATTCCTCTTGTTGCATGATTTATTCTGTTGTAGAAAGTTTGTAGAATAACGTTTTGAGGTAAGCCATGATGAGGATAAACTCGTTGAAGTTCCTTATAACATTCCCAGGCTTCGTATAAGGATTCACTATCTTTCTGGGTAAAGGAAGTGATTTCTTTCATGAGTCTTGCGGTTTTTGCTAAAGGGAAATATTTAGTCAGAAAGGCTTGGGCTAATTGATTCCAGGTAGTGATAGAATTTGGGGGTAAAGAATTCAACCAAACTTTCGCTTTATCACGGAGTGTAAAGGGGAATAAGCGAAGTTTAACTACTTCTTCAGGGACATTGGGCATTCTGAAAGTATCACAGACTTCTGAAAAGTTTACAATGTGGGAATTTGGATTTTCATTGGGTAGACCATAGTATTGCACATTGTTGCTAATCATTTAAAGTAACGCTGGTTTTATTTCAAACTGATGTGCATTAATTAGCGGTCTAGCAATTCCTTGACTGTTACCATTGATGGTCGGGATAACATAATCCATAAGCCTTGGTTGAGGTGGATCTTCATCTTGATTTGGATCAGGATTAGGATTTTGGTTTGGGTTTTCAACTTCAGCCATCCTTCACTCTTGTCTCTTATAATTTTTTTCCTTGACCTACCAAATCATTCTATTTCTGATTCGAAAGATGCCAAATTTTCTCCCGAACTACGCGTACTTAGAATGCACCCGCTAGAAAGAAAACACAATGAATAAGCAAGAAAAATATGTTAATAACAAAATAGCAAAATAATATTAAGATAAATCTAAATAAAATATAAAAATATGCTTAATCTCTATAATACAATTATCTTTCCCAAAGATAACTTTAAATTGCATTTGCCTTCCCCGACAACGGTGCCAAAAACTTGTTCGCCACTTTTCTACTCATAAGTTTAATCAATAATGGTTCTAAAATCTCGTGAACTATTGGCTAATAACTGCACCAAAAACTTGTTCACAAATAAATGTAGGTGTTGTCAATACCCCATATCACATAGAAAAATGATGATAACTGCAAGTATATAGTTGCGATGTAGTTTTAAAAGATATCGAACCCACAGGGAAGGAACCTGGTCTAAGGATAAACTTGGAAAGAAACAAAGTAAAATAAAATAAAAATAGATTAGAGATTTTTATGGATAGGAAGATTAGAATTAAAAGTTGAGTAAATATAGATGTGATAGATTAGAGACTCTAAATAAATAGATTTTCACTACGAACAAGTACAGCAAAGAAAATATGCAAGATCAACGAAGATGTTATGACACACTAGATTAATCTAACAAACCGGTTCAACACACACAGATGTTCAATAATACGCCGCAGAGCAACACATAGAATAACTTTTCTAAGTCTAGCGCAAACGAGATAAGACTGTTATATAAACCTGAACAACATCAATATTATGCTTAGTACGGGTCACTCTCACATAGCCACATTTAGCAAGTTACCATTCCAAAAATGCTGGCTCACTAAACAGCATTATATCATAGATCCAGTGATTATACACGATATTGTTAACCTCGAAACTACTCTTAAAATTAACGCCAGTGCATATAACTTTATTAAAATAAAAGACTTAGCACGAAATACGCATTATGACACATACACATATCATAAACTTTGAAATAGAAAGTATAAGTAGAAAGCAAAGCAAAGTTGTAAGGTATGCAAGTGAAAACTAAAGTTGATCAAACTGTATCCACTCTTTAATGGAAGTCTTCAATTCCCGCAATTCCTGCGTCTACTTTGAATTTGATCTCGGCCGGTACAGAACCTTCGCTAGGATGCTATTCTTTACGAATATCAAACAAATGAATATTGAAGAATGAAAACTTTTATTGATAAGTGATTTGCAAGTACACTTATACAACAATCACTCGAGAATATAGAGAAATCTAGTGATCGAAACAAGGATTCGAATCACTTAAACGTAGTGAATCTAACTATACACACACTATACGTAACTCTTTTGTCTCTACACTTCCTTTATTGCACTGAAAGCATATCAAGCACGAAATTGTTGAGGATTTGGAGCCCTATTTATAGAGTTTGAAGGGTTGCATCTATCCAAACGAAGAGTCACATCCATTGGTGAAAGATTGCATCTCTTTAATGTGATTGGTTGAGAGGCTTTGATTCAATCCACAATGGATAGGCATCTTTTCATGATTGGTTGACTCTTTATAAGTGTCTTTTCATTGGTAGTTGATGGCGGTTGATCATACTTATCTGGCGGTTGGTAGTTAAGAAGATAATACAAGAAAACCATCCATGTCGCAACCGCGATATGTGATTCGCAACCGTGAACCTTTGATTTGTAGATTTCTATTTCTGAAGTGAACAGGTCACAACCACGAGGTATTGTCGCGACCATGAATTGAGTTTTCTTCAGAAATCTCCTTGAACTTTCACCGATCTTTGACAGCTTCTATTCTAAGCCAAATCTTCAAGTTCCATGCATCATTTTGTACCTTTTTCACTCTATTTTCATAGAATTCCACTTTAGTTCATTTTACTACCAAGAATTACATAGTATCTACATTTGCATTAAAAATAACTACATACCACGTGAAATCTTTTATATGAAGCATAAAAATGACTAAAACTATAGTGTTTATTGTATAAAATTATGATGACAATAAGTGTAATTATACACTTATCATATTTGCCTCGTTTAGGCTTTTGGTGTGTATAATTACCCTGGAAGGGCTGCGAGTTGGATGTCGAGTGAACATCTCAAGGATAATGTGTAGGATATGTTATTGCCCCTTGCGAGCTAAGTGTCGGATGTCAAGTGGACATCACGCACTAAAAGAAAGGTATGTTTGCCATGTACAAGCTAATAGCGGGATGTGAAGTGGACATCTCGCTGAAAAGGGGTGAGTGATGTTCCTAAGTGGTTTTATGTTGTCCTAGGGTGATACGATCTAAAGTGTCAACTATGCCTAAGTGTATGTGACATCGATGATGATAACATGATATGTGTATTTAATATTATGAGTATGTGAGTTCGAGTGTCTGCACAAAAATTCATGGTTATTATGACATTTGTACAATAATAAGTGTGTAGCACATAGAATGCAACGTCTAAACTTACAACCATACAACTCCCCCGTGTAGGGTTTTTGGCTAGTCTCTATCCTAAGTTTGGTTCATCTTAGTACAATGAAGATACTAAGGACTGCACCTGCAAGAAAAATATAATGCATGGTCATTTGTTGGGTGACACCCTGTGAAAAATGCCTATGGGTTATTTACATGAGGTTTATAAATGGGTTGTTGATGTAGAAGGTTCTTGTTGCGCTAAAATACACTCCAAGCCTCTAACGAGGGAGGTACATGCGATATGGCAACAAGTGCTCCACCTTCTCGAGTAATATCTTTTCTCAGGGAGGTAGATTAGTACAAGAGAAAGCTTCATGGTAAAAGGGGTACTTCAGACTTATGGGCTAGTCCCCTTTATTGCAATGCGTTATTTATGAATATGTCATAATTAAGAGAAAACGAAATAATGTGATCAATAAATTTCGGCACTTATCCAAAATCTAAAATCTTTGAAAAACAAGTTTCTAGAAAAAAAATCCCCAGCGAAGTCGCCACTATGAGCGGGCGACACAGAGTAATGGGTCAAGAGCGTGTGGAGAATGAGAGGTGCGGTCTACTAGGGTGTTTGAAAAAGTGCACAGGGTCATGGGACCTAGGAAAAGGTTGAAAGAGAAAGCGAAAAACATTTTAGATCGGTTCGAACCTGAATCTGTCATCTCTTAGTGTGGAGTCACCACCTAGATTAGCTCTTTCCAGGAATTAGAGTCCTGTGAGGCTTAATGTTCGGGGGACGGCCCACTAAGACACAGAGATTTGGGTCAAGGATAAGTTGCTTATTTCTTAAGTGATCACATTATATTACATCTACAGAAAACAATATTTTCTTAATTATGCACATTCATGCTTAGGTCATTTTTGTTTAAATGCATGATTCACGTATGGCGAAAAGGTTGAAAGAGAAAGCGAAAAACATTTTAGATCGGTTCGAACCTGAATCTGTCATCTCTTAGTGTGGAGTCACCACCTAGATTAGCTCTTTCCAGGAATTAGAGTCCTGAGAGGCTTAATGTCCGGGGGACGGCCCACTAAGACAGAGATTTGGGTCAAGGATAAGTTGCTTATTTCTTAAGTGATCACATTATATTACATCTACAGAAAACAATATTTTCTTAATTGTGCACATTCACGCTTAGGTCATTTTTGTTTAAATGCATGATTCACGTATGGCGAAAATAATAAATAATCCACAAAGTGGAATAATAAACCATCCACAAAGCAGTAAGTAAATGCGAAAAATAAATGCGAAAAATAAAGATTACAAGGCTTCCAAAAATCGGGGGATGCAACCTCCCGCTAACTTATTAATTACATATCCAAAAAAATGATATTGTGATACCCAAAGGAAAATTAAAAATCCTAAACATACATCTAACCTACATCCACAAAGGTTAGCACAGGGGATATCACATATGTTCGATTTGATTTTAGCGAGGCCCGTGTGGCTTAATTAAAACATCGAAGATTTTAAAGTTGTTAATTTAAATAAAAATTGGTTCATTTTTATTTACAAGTATGTTGGTCAATTTTTTTAGTGAAAATGACCACATGGTAAAAATGTGAGGCCTGTTATCCGGGAATAATTTTAATTCCCTTCGTTGGGGTATTCTAACATAAAAATTAAAAGGAAATAAGAGATGAAGAAGAGAATTACGACATTATTTACAAAAATAAGGAATAAAAATAATTCCTAGGTCCACAAATAAAGATCAGAAAGAGATGAAGCAGAAGATGAGCACAGAATTCTCAGTTCTAGGAACTCAGAGGCTTACCCTTTCGATATGAATCTACTTCGGCGTATCTGTTCGATCCCCGGGAGCGTTCCCAGTTCGTTTTGGTTTAATTGGAAAATACGTGTTTATTTATTCAAAAGATAATCAGACTCAGGTTCTAAATTTGTTTTAGACTCGAGAATATCTGAGGATATTAGAAGAAAAAATAGATGAAGAGAAGTTTTGAAAATAATTAAAATTTGCAATCAAAACGTCTTTTAGATCTGAATATCTTTGAAGAAAATATTTATCCGAAAGATAATCAGACTCGGTTTCTAAATTTGTTTTAGACCCGAGAGTATCTAAGGATATTTCAAGTAAAGTAGATTAAGAAATTTGATTAAAAGATGAAGAGTTTTAGGATCTTAAAGTGTTTTGGATCCAAGAAAATGTTAGACGAAAAGAAAGTATTTTTGTTGTATTTGTCTATGTTTTTTTATCTGAAAAAGAGAATTTTTCTCTGAAATTTCAAGCCCCCTTCAATCCAAAAATGTCCGACTATTAATAGAAAATTCCTAGAAAATCTAAAAAATGCAAAAAAGTTTGGCGGGGTAGCCAAAAAGTTTGGCGACCTTGCCAAATTGGTTGGCGAGGCTGGCCAGCCTCGCCAGACTCACTGGCGATGGCGAGGCTCGCCAGGGAGTTTGGCGAGGTTTGACAGGCCCTCTGGCGAGCCGTGCCTCGCCAAATATCGGCGAGGTAGGCTCCGGATCTGGTTCTCAGTGGTGTTTTCTAATTTTTTTTGTGGATTTTTATATTTTTTTAGTTTATTTCTGAATTGAATTCCTTTTAAATTCAGCGACGAGGAAGACTCCCATTCGAAGATCATCGGACGGTCAAAAATCATGTGATTCGAGGATAAATATCCCAAAAAGCCATCATCATTGAACACGCGAGCTAGTACAAAATCCTGTGCTCACATCCATTCAGTTTCAATATGACTGATAACATGGCTAACTTACAGGATGGGAATGTGGGGGATGAACAGACTCTTCAGATAAGGCAAAACCAACAAGTACATCAATTGTCGTTGAGCGCCATGATTGCTATGACTCTAAATGCCTTCGTGAATAGCGATCAACTGGCTTCAGTCATGAACTGCCATGCTAGGCCCAATCAACCTGAGGAAAGGGCCAATCATTTAATGTCTAATCCAGATAACACCCTCAACATGGGAGGTCCAATTAGAACAAGGGGGCTTTCTCCTCCTACGGTTTTCCAAGCCCATAAACACTACTAATCCTGGCTTTTATCATTTTAGGGCAGGGTAAGGTTAACAAAGTAAGGTGCAAATTTATTAGCTTAGGTATAATTTTGCTAGCACTTCTCAATCGCAGGTCAGAAGTTAGTTCTTCCCAGGGCAACCGAGCCAGTCAGTATTCGTGCCAGGTTCTATAGCACCAACAGACATTATGCCTTCTTCCAACTACATTCCTTTTGTTTAGGGTTTTTAGGGTGTAGCTCAACCATCAGTTCCTAGTTGGGGTGCGTAAATATCCTCATAATTCTAACCTACAACCTCCCAGATGTTTCAAGGCTAGGGGAAGTATGGTCAAGGAACTCAGTAGGCTTCTATCCAGGAGCTGTAAATAATATTCTCCAACAACTGGTATGGCGGAGTTATGGTAGTAGTTCTTGGCTACCCACGGTAGTCATCTTATGCCAGGTCAAATGAATGCATTCTTTGCACAATCGATAAACAAGGAAGAGCATACTTTACCATCAAACTACGTAATGCCTCACTTTGAGAAATATGTAGGCACTACAAACCCCTGTACCCATCTAGCACACTATTAGATAGTGATGAGGGTTTTAAAAGTGATCGATAGTGTGATGGCCAAGATCTTTATTGTCACTCTCGGTGGTCTAGTTAATGAATGGTATACCATTTTCCCATAAACATAGCTTATGAATGGAACCGCCTATCCCAAGCCATGATCTAGCACTACGGCTTCAACACCTTGATGATTACCAAAATGTAGAATCTATAGGCAATGAAGCATAAATAAGGTGAGAACTTTAAGGCTTATTACGACTGCTGGATGGCCACACAGATCAAGCTTCAAGATCGTTTAATTCTACCGAAGATGATAGTCAAACTATTGGATGGCGCATTGCCATTTCACAAAAGCAAACTTGGGTCTTAGTCATTTGCCAGCTACCAGGAAGTGTTCATCAAGGATAAAATGCTATGCAGGAAGCAACAAGGTAGTCAGCCAACAAGCTCTAGTACAAGAAGAATGAGTTTAACCAATTACAAGTAAGACGAAGCAGTCCATAGTCCAATTGGTAGGGGAGAGCAAAATTCGGTTCAGTTCGGTTCGAAACATGGTTAAACTGAAAATGACAAAAAATTGTTAAAAAATTCTACTTTCCGAAAGGCCTAAACTGATGCAGCGGTCTATGAAAAACTTCGAAACGATAAATTAATAATAAAATTATGAATAAATTACAACTTCAACGACCAAAAAGCGACTGAGTTCACACCGTAGTGACTTTGGATCGTTGGCCCGTAAACACATAAAAACTAACAGTAACAAAATTTGGCAAAATCCATATTCAATACCAATAATCACAATTCAACTAATAAATAATAGTGGTGCCATTGTTAAAATCAAATTGAAAAATTAATTGAGAACAAAAATTAAAATTGACATTGTTTTTCTTTTATAAATAAGCTAGGAAAACTCCTGTTAAAAGCCCGGAATTAAATGGCAAGCACAGAAACTTTTAAAAAATTGCAATTAGGTCCCTAAAATCGCAAAATTGAAAGCCTAAAAGGTGTTTTTTGGCCGAAAAGCGATAGAGTGCACAGCATAAGCTGTGATTTTGGATCGTTGGCCCATTTCCAATGAGAAAACATATAAAAAACGCCAAAATCTAACAACCCTTAAATCTCAAAAAACACCTACAATATGCATAAAACCGAAAATACATAGAACAATGGTCAAAATTGATGAATCAAAAATGAAAACATAGATTTTCGGTTCGGTTCTATGGATTTTCAGTTTTTTTATCCAAAAACCGAAAACCGAACCGAACCGAATATATGGAAAATGCATGAACCGGAAATCGAACCGAATTCGGTTCGGTTTCGATTCAGGTCGGTTCGGTTCGATTTCTCGATTCGATTCGGTTTTAAAATATTTTGCTCTCCCTTTTTTAGAGTCATCGTTTGGTAGATAATGTTATCAGATACTGATATTAGTGGATTAGAAGTGAAGCATTATTCATAAATACTTCAATATGTTAATAACGTACAATATCCCTTTTAGATAAAGACTACTACATAACTCCTAATTAGTTTTCTTGGCTTCGATCCTCTTATCACTTTGTGTCTTTAATGGTACGATTTTGTGCCATTTATTTATTTACTAATTAATTATAAGTAACTAGTTTCTTGAATAAGTATAATACACCTCCTTGGGTCTCATGAGTTCCCTACAAATTCGGTGAAATTCATAAAAACAATTTTTAGCCTCACTGTGAAAACATACTAGAATGGTCACTAAACTATGTTCCTCCTCCGTTTACTAAATATTGTCGTTTTAGAGAGATTTTGATATCTATTTTTCATTGTCATTTTGTATACAATTTCTCTAAGTTTTCCATTCCTACTACCCCTATTAATTTGTTCAACTTTCATGATAACCATAATTTAATCTCCAATAATAAGATGAGAAGGTTACAAGAATCAATATTTAAACATATTAATGAAATCTTGAAAATAGAGTATGACATTTATGAAAGGGTAAGTTAGTAAATCACCTCATTCGGTTTATTGTTATCTTGAAAACTGTGAATTAGTTAAAATGATAATATTTAGTAAACGGAAAAAGCATGTCATTTTCACGGAATGTATATCTAAAGTTTTATATATATATATATATATATATATATATAGACTAGACCTGTTAACTGAGCGGGAGGTCCGACAGCCCGGCCCCGGCCCATTTCTAAAATAAAGGGTCTTGAACATTATATTTAGTATAAAGCCCGGCCCGGCCCAAGTCTTTTTAAAACCCTGCTATTAAAGGGCCGGGCTTGGACATACATATTAAAACCTATTAAGCCCGGCCCGGCCCGGATAAGTTATTTAGATATATTAAAAATAGCTTTTCATCTTTTACTAATATTAACCCAACTATTATTTATCTAGTATATAAATTAATAAAAACTCTCTTAGCTCTAATTCCTAAACTTAAGTACTCTGCCCATTTCATCTCTAATTAGCCACTACTCCTCTCATATATATTAATAGAAACTTACTTAGTTCTTTTTTTCAATTGATGCTCCTCTCATCTCTAAGTACTCTTTTTTTATATGACTTTTTTTAGAGTTTTTATTTTGGATTTGGATTGTTTATTTAATCTACTTGGATGACTTTTTTTTTTGTTTGATTTTATCAATTTGAAAAATTATCAAGCTCAATTGTCGGGCTTTGGACAATATATTTCAACTTTGGCTCTACTCGGCCCTGCCCTGTACTTTTTTCGAAAAGGCCGGGCAAGGCTTGGACAATGTTATTTATAAAAAAGCCTGCCTAAGCCCGGCCCTGACCCTGATAAACCCGCCCAGTTAACAGGTCTAATATAGACACACAGAGAGAACAACCTTATTTTCCACATACATGGTACTTCTTTTGTTTGACAACTATTTTAATGATAGTTTGAAATCTTTTTATTGAATAGAAATTTTAAGGGTAATCTTTTTATTGAAATCTTTCTAACATTTCTTGTCATGGCTATTAGACCTGGGCATGGCCCGGGTCGGGTTTGGGCCGGGCCTTATCCGGCCTAGCTAAATAATGAATAGCCCAAGCCCGGCCCAAACCCATGAAAAAATACATCGGGTTCGGGTCGGGCCGGGCCTTTAATAAAATAATCAAAACCGAGCCTGGCCCGCGGGCCTAACTATTAATTGTTTCAACTAAAAAAAATTAAAATTTATTACTAAAAAATAATTGTGAAAAAATAATTCCAAATATATTTGTAGTATAAGTCATAAAATTGAGTTTAAATGTTAAACTTTAACAAAAAA
>CATIWQ010556891.1:0-13580 GCA_949673415.1 Euphorbia schlechtendalii | reverse complement strand
ATTCCAATACAATTTTCTATATATGCCCCTAAATTTTTATTATTTACTAATTTATGTTAAGCAAAATTATTATGTATGAAAATTTTAAATTTTTAAATTTATAAATATACCCCTAAATTTTTATTATTTACGCGTTTCCCCACGGTTTCCTAACTTATAATTATTAGAAATAACGTTTCCCCGTTTCCGTTTCCGTTTCCGTGCTACATAGTCCTTGAGCCAATCACTTTTGCTCCATAGAACTCTTAGCGTACGCCTTCATGTGTTGTCACAACTATCACCTATACCATGCATTGACAAAATAATTTGTCAATGCAAAGGTTTTTCACCCACGAATTATAAAACAGAAAACTATGAAAATCCATATAGGTGCCTTACGTCAAAAGCAAATCAAGATCAAGAAAATAATCATTTAGGCACTGAAAGAAGCCAAAAATTGAAAACCAGAAAATAAATATAACCTTGTGGCTGGTTGATGTAGTGATTGACAGAGCTGCATAACTTCCAGTCTTGCATCAATGTTGCGAAAGAAAGAAACCGCAAAAGACAGATTAGTTTAGAGACTTTTGAATACAAGAACCAGGGATGGAACTGTAAGGCAGCTTAAAATGGGCGAGGATGCAACATACAGAGAAAAAAATTAAGTGGTCCCTCAATGCTATTGGCAAAATCATCATTAAATTTTGCTCAGCAAAATCTCATATTCACATCCTTGAAGCATATATTGATTGAATAAACTCAAAATCTGAATAAATTAAGATTGATAATATGACACTAATCCCTCTGTTTGCTAAACACTTTGTTGATTAATTCATAATTATATGTATCTTCATTGTTTTTTTGTCATAACTATGATAAGCATAATCTTATGTCTCCATAATCATTTCAAGTACCCAGCATAGACTAGATAATGACCCCCCGCAAGTTTCTCGTGTTCAACTATCCCGCTAGTTTTCAAAATAAACCTACAAAACTGAAAAAAGGTTCCTAATGGTAGAGAACAACTCAACCACCAATAAACTTGTATTGATGAAACCTATATATAAACAACAGCTCTATCTTCTAGCTATTTCGCAACATGCCCCCTAATTTCCTAACCTAGCCCTTCTTTTCTCTAGCATATTTCCAACTCCAAATAAAGATGTCAATCAATGAAAAAATATACAAATCAACCAGTAAAATAAATGTTGGAAAAGTGAGTAATTTCTTACAGCATCCAATTCTCAGGAAATTATTTTCATACCAAATTCTTCAAGAAAACAGTAAAAAAGGAATAGATTGTGACAGGTTTAAGAACAATTACAGTAAAAACGGAAAAACAATTATGTCAATCAAAGAGACAAAGCCATCGTACAATCGAAGCAAATAAACAGTAGAGCCGAATAAGAACACATACATGAAGAACTACTCGAGAACGTGAAATCAGAAGATTGCAGTAAAATAGGCTAAAGTGTCAGTATAATCATCACTTAAGAAGATGTGTCCTTACTAAGGAAAATATATCGAGAAGCAGTGGCTACCAAGAGCAACTGGTGGAAATTAAGAGAATAGAGAGGGTTATGAGTTTGATGATTAAACGCACCTATTTGAGGCACGAGGAGGTGCGACCGAGAAAGGGTGGAATAGAAGTTGGCGGTGGAGCAAGACGGCACAGGTCGCGGTGGAATAGAAGCCGATAGAGTAGAAGTCGAGAGAGAGAGGGTTCTACAGAAAAGGAAGTTTCTACAGAGTGAGATTTCAATTTTTAGGTTACAGTGAGAGCGGCTTTTCCGCATAATTTTAATTCTTTAATTTTTTTAATATTTTAGTTTTCCCTCTTTTTCTTTTGCATTTTCCGCTTTAAGTCAAAATGCATTTGCAACGGTTTCTAATTACAACTGATGTAATTGCTTTTTACGCGTATTTGTGTCGGTTTTAATCAGCCATGCAAGTAGTGACTTCCTTTAAATGATATTAGAAACGTGAAATAATTTTCAAATAAAGTTACCCGTACATAACTTGAAAATGCATGGACTAATATTTGTATTGGTTATCAAAAAACCGATCCATTAATCAGCATTGGGATCTTTTTTGTAAACGATCCAATAGAACATTTTCCTACTAGTGCATAAGCTCTCACACGCGATGATAGGGGAGGAAATTACAAGCCCACTTTAGCAAAATTTATAGAGTTAACCAGAACAAATGAAAGTTGAGCGTGACATCTAGTAAAAAGTATAGATTCCAACAGGGTTTGATTGCATTTAACAAAAAAACGATACTTCTTTTATTGTACTTCCATAACCGTTTAAATAATCTAGTTCGGTTTTCAAAACAATAGCAAATACTCATATATATGTTATTTAATCTATTTATGATTTATATATCGAGATAGACACTCAAATCTCAACACCATATCATTTGACATTTCGTTCACAATATGCAGATCACAAAAAACAATGAAGGAAAATAACGGTAATTGCAAGTTTCATTTCGAAAATGTTATAAATTGTATTAATTTTAAAAAATTAGTTTTTTTAATCAAATCTGCTATGAGTCTTGGCGGTTACCCTTACTAGTCACCCTTTATAAACGCTTGTGTGTATGTTTCATGTCTTTTTTTTTCATGTTTTCTTTTTGCTTCAAAAATTTGTTATTCATAAATTATTTGTTTTGATTAAGAGAAAATATCGTGTACTGTTTTCTAAGGCTAGACTAATTTTTTTTATTGCAATTTGCAAATCAGAATTTGAAATTCGAAATTAAAACATCCCTTAACAAAAACACATTGATGTACAAATGGTTTTACCAATCCAAACAATACTGCATAAGATTAGCTCCATAGTTCATTTAATTTGAATAATTCATAAATATCTATGTCCACATTTAATTAATAACTATCAATTTCGCATCTTTAAATTTGCTTGTATTATTTTGATTATGGATTAACAAGGATACAAAGACTAAACCACTTCATTACAAAACATAGTTAAATACCATGCAAATTATTCTAAAAATACATGCACAAAATAGTTAGTAGGTAAAAGTGGACTAAATAATTGTTTAAATTACCAACGAATAAATAGTAGTCAATTTATAGAATTCAGTTTAGAATTACAAGTACTCAAGATGGATGCAGAAGAAGACAAGAAGTCTTCTGAGAATCCGAAATATGATAACAATAACAATAATGATCATCCAAAAAATTTTAAAAAATAATACCAAAAAGAAAATACTTCCCAAAGAGAATCCGAACATTAAATAACTAAGCACACTTGAAACCCTTGGGGACCTTCTTGCCACAGTAGTTAAGAAGCAAGCTCAAATCGACAGGAAGGTTAAGATTAATACCCAAAACGCTAGCTTTAATAGTAGTGCAAAGGCAAACAGCAGCTTCGAGATCAACAAGTCCTTCAATAAGGCTGCAGCATGGGGTCTTTGGTGGGGTTCCAACTGTAACACTCAACAAGTCCTTTAATAAATTAGCGCAAACACCCAATTGGAGAGTGTCCCTTAGGCAATAATTTGCTGGCTTTGGTGATGGCTTAGGCTTAACTGGGTGACTGCATTGGTCACATTTTGGCTTTGGTGCAGGTGGTGGTGGGCAACTTGTTGAGCTCACTAATGTGAAGAAAATTAGGCTAAGTGAAAGAAGAAGGGCTGCCGAGGCTTGAGCTCTTGAGGCCATTTTTAAGATCTAAGTTTTTAGATATGGGATTTTAGTTTTAGTGATGAAAAAAAGTGAAGATTGTTTGGGTTTTTATAGTTGAAATTTGATGAAGGTTTCTTTGTTGTTTGCTTTTAATAATTGTAGGCATATTATTATATTTCGTGTGAAATTATGCATGGACAAGCTGGCACCAGAACATACTGTGTAGTGACGTTTTTATTCTTAAACTTTTGTTCTATTCAAAGGAATAATTGTATTGTAAATGAGGTCTTGGCTTAATGGTAAAGACGGAAATTGTACTAGCTTACTGATTAAAAAAGCGAATAATTGCATTCATCCTTCTCTAATTAATTGGTCTCGTTTGGAAATATCTAAGCGAATCCTTTTAAATGGTTGTTATGAGGTATAATTCTGGATTCCATGAGCAAGATTTTTAGATCTATAAAACTAACTAGTTGATGTTATAAAGTATACCAGAATCGTTATGGTTGTGAATTTTGTGAGTTTCAACTTCAGGAAATACAGTTTTGTACCACTGTTCTTTATATTCTTTTGCTCATCAAATTATGTTATTTTGATCTTGGCTGGAGATTTTATTTAGTTTTTTTATTTATAATAGATGTAGTCAAGAATTTTCAACCTAGATCGTTATGGTTTATTACATACATTCAAATTAAAAACCGAAAGCAGTAAGTAACAAAATCTCTCAAGAGCTGTAAGAGATTTCAATCAAGTTATGTTAGATTTTCATTACAAAATATGTAGATATTATTTTATGATTTAATTAGTTTTTTAGATTAGACAGGAATATATTAGAGTTTGAATTTGAATTGATATTTTGTTTATTTTGTAAGCCTATAAAAAGATATTAAGTTTCATAATAAAATGTTCCCGGTGAACTCATAAATCTCAAGTTTGAGTTCAGTCTCTTAAAAAACCAATAGTGGTAATCAGAGCTTAAATGATCTTAAGGGCTAGTGAGATGGGTCGTCAAATGTGTTTGTGAGAGAAATAACGAAGTGTTAGTAGTAAATATGCAAAGATTGAGAAGCACAACTCATGAAGTTAAAGTTTGAGTTGTAAATTCTTCAAAAAGTGTATCAAAAGAAATTTGGAGACAAGTGCTTTAAAGGTTTGATGGTGACAAAATGCATCATCAAGGTGTGATAGTGGGAGAGTACATCATCAGAGATAATAAACAGATTTTGAATTAAGAGGAAGTGTTAGATTTTGATTACAAAATCTGTAGATATATAATTTTATGATTTAATTAGTTGTTTAGATTAGATAGGAATATATTAGAATTTGAATTTGAATTGATATTTTATTTATTTTGTAAAGTATTAAGTTTCATAATAATAAAATGTGTCGGTTAAACTCATGAATTGTAAATTTTAGCTCAATATATGAAAAAGCCAACAAGTTAGAATGTCTTGTTCCGTTCCGCTACCCTTTCTTTATTTTCATAAAAAAATTTCAAAAGAATTGGAGAGAGCGGTTTCGACTAGGAGAGAGAAAACAAAGTAGCCCTATAAAAATAATTAGCCTGCATTTTATATCTCCTGATCAATAATGGGCCTAGGTCGTTATTATGGGCTTTAGCTAATTGATGGGCTGTAAGAGACCATAAATTAATATAGAACAATATATCATTGGATGGGGCTATATCCTGAACAATTTTAGCTAATTAAGAGACCATAAATTAATATAGAACAATATATCAATCAATCAACAAATTTAACTTGATAGGAAAACAAACTGTAACGATAATTTTTTCTTACAATTAATAATTTTCGACGTGCCTTTTGGAATATTTATATATTTTTGTACTGTGAAATATATAATTTCTTTTTTAAGGTTAATACTATTTCATTAACATAAGAGGTTCGTAACCAAGTAATGTGGGATTTCAACACACCCCCTCATGCTCAACACTTATGGTGTATTGATTATCATTGGATGCCCCGTCATCGGGGTTATTCATAACATTGTCCACATTGTTCTCATACCATGTAAGCATTCGTATTTAACTCTAAAAAGTACCTATTGAGGTTAATATTGTTTCATCAATATAAGTAGCAATTTATGCTCATGATTAGGGTTGTAACTAAACCAAGACGTTTATGAACTACTCGGTGTTCAGCTGGACTCAACTTGATAGATAAATTATCAGTTCGTGAATAAGATTTTGGGTTTAATCCGTAAACAAGATGAAGATAAATAATGCAATAAAGTTCGGGTCGAAAACTCGCGAACAAGGATAACAGGCTCGTGAACAATTTCGATAAAAAAAATTCGTGAACTAGCTCGATTATTATTTTTATATATTAAATTTATAGACCATTAATAAAATATAATTTTAAAACTTATTTTAAGGAATTAATAGCATTAGTGTCATTTTTAAAATGAAGTGGTGCACATCCACTCCACAATAATGAACAATCATATTTTCTAATGTTTTGTTTAATTTTAAATTTTGTGTTTGTTTTACGTTATGATTAAGGATATTTTTTTGTATGCAAATTTGTTATTATTTGATGATATATATTATATCTAATATTGTTTTTGTTTATGAAAAAAAATAAGTTAGCTCATTCATGAACAAATATATGAACTATTAACGAATAAATAAAGAATCGTTCGTGAACAAACGAGCTACTAAATAAACAAACATGAAAATAAATTGGGCTCAAACTAAGCTCAAGCTCAGCTTGTGTTCGATAAAATGTTAAATAAACGAGCATGAACAATGTCAAATTAGTCTCGACTCGTTAACATCCCTACTCATGACCAAGCAATGTAGGATTCCAACACTTTTTTACATCATGAATGATGAAAGTTATAAAGAAAGTAAAAGACTCAAGACTTTTACTGGAGAGATTTGAATCGTACTACTATCACAGCCAGTGATATAATTTGTCTCAAAAATTGTCATGAAATTTATGCGTCAAAGTGTTCGTCAAGTTTCGTGGGGTTTAAAGAATATGTAGATCAATGTTTTGCAAAAAGAAATGTGATTAAAATCCAAATAAATACAAGATTGGGCTGTTGTGGGCTGATAAGTGTAGACTCGACGCAGCAAGGAACAAAATCCCTTGCAAATTACCTAGCAGAATTCTAGAAGCTTTTGACAACGCATAAAAATGTTATCAAATGATCAAAAAAGAGTTGCCAAAGACTTGAAACAGGCTGGATTGTTCAATGAGGTGAAAATGCTAGTATTCCTTGTTGCCACATCGTCACCGAACTCCACATTAGTATGATACTGTCCGCTTTGAGCCAAGCCCTCACGGATTTGTTTTTGGGCTCCTTCCCAAAAGGCCTCATACTAATGGAGTTTGATGAACTCTTATATATTGCTTGAAATTCTTTAAATCTTCCAATGTAAGATTTGGTTTGCATTCCAACATTCCTCTCCTCATTTGTAAGACAACCTTGCAAAGTATAAGTAATTGAGAGTTTGGAGAGTCTTGTTAGTCTTGTAAAGTATTTGTAAGCCTTAACAGAGTTTATTCTTCCACATTATTATCACTTCCGTGCTTAAGTGTTTAAGCCATCGTCAAGGATTTTGTGAAGGTTTGTTGGCACATTCTCGTTGATTGTTCAAGTACAAGTGCGGCACAGTGCATTGTGAAAATTTCAGCCCCGTGACACTAGCTATAAAACAAGATTGACACTCTTGTATAACATGTCTCCAATAGAGAAGTTTCCCTTTCAAATATCTGCTTCAAAATTTTTGGACTGAGCAAAACATCCGAAAGAATCAGGGAAATTGAAAGGAGATCTATTTTTATAAATTATGTGTCAATTAAAAAAAGTTTCTAGTCAAAATGAGACAGAAGTTTTATTTCGAGCAAATATTATCAAATAAATAAATATATATTTAACTTATTAAAAAGAGTCAACAAATCAGATGCAAAATCAAGAAAATTACAATCTGGTTTAGCGAGATGGTCGTTGTATTTAAAAACGAAACTTCTTTCGCATATTGTAAATTTATAATACAATACAAGGTGTGTGGTTATAAAACTAATTACTTGTGTTAAGATTCTAATTAACATGACATTGTGCTGGCTTTTTATTATTGGATGGAATTAGTAAGGTCACAATTAATTTTTGTATTGCTCACACAAATGATCGGGTGGGTGATTGTTCTTTTTCTACGTCAGAAGTCCCCGATCATCTCTGCTGCGCATATGCAATCTAATTTCAAATTTTGTATATGCTGCCTCATTGTCTTCCACATTATTGATATAATGATATTCTATCGTTTCAGCAACTTTGATCTATCTGATACATTCATGTGCAAGTTGTAAGTTTCCAACAGTTGTAATTAGCCTATATGTCTATCATAAAAAAATAGCCTATATGTCAATTCTATCAAGTCAAGGTGGAAAAAATGTTACATGCCAAATAGTCCTAGATTGTTGAGAAGTCTTTCATTCCAATGGAATGAAAGATTATTACTGAGCCATTTTAGTCGGTATTAATTATTGATACATTTCCATTTAAAAAAATTAAGCCATTTGTCAAATTTATTGGGTCACTCTTAACTTTAATTTGTTTTTAGTTACCTCCTTAGATTTGATAAAAGTGTAACATTTTGTCATTTCCATGTAACTTGTCAATTTCTGATTGAAAAAAGAAAATGAGAAAAAAAAACATGTTTTAAAAGTCAAATCAATCTGACACGTGAATTTTAGGAACAAACATACATATTTTTGTCAAATTCAAGGGAGTTAATTGAAATTTTTGATAATTGAGGGTTGCATCCAACGAAATTTGCCCGAGGGAAATCTGAATGCATTTGGCCTATTAATTAGTTAAATCTTATTATTTTATATCATTATGAGTTATGTTTAGAATTTAGTGAATGTTTAAATTACAAGTTCTAACTGCCGGGAATACTAGAGGTTGGAGATGTGGGTGTGAATTATCACACATTGAAAATAAGCAAAGGATTAAGAGTGGTATATAAGTGGAATAGATTGGGTCTTAACATATGCTAATTGATTTTGCTTTAGATGGGCTTAACCTCACTTATATGTTCACTCAAACTATCAAACATAACAATCTATATATGAGATCCATGGATTCTCTACATGGTAAAAGCGGAAGAAGACCTGACAGTCAGAAGATCCTAGGTTAACGTTTAAAGTTCTGGAGAAGTTTGGGTTAGTAGAGAAGACTAAAACTATTGTTAGCCTTAGGCCTGAAGAAGGGATATGTCAAGGTATGTTCAGCAAGTGGCAAATGATCCATGCATAGTTTTACTTGAATGGGAACGTTGGAGATGTGGATGTGAGTTATCTCGCATTCAAAAAAACAAAGATTATGAGTGGTATACAAGTGAAGTAGACTATCCGATGTCCATGGGTAAGTGAGGTTGAGTCAATCTAACACAAAATTAATTGAATTATGTTAAAACTTAATTTACTTTACTTACATACCTCTCTCAGACCCGGCCCTTACGAAGAAGCCAAGTAAGCTTGGGCTTGGGGCCCCCAAATTTTAAGAATTTAGTATATATATTTATTATATTTATATTTTTTTGATCGTAATTAGTCTAACTTTTCAACTTTTTATGTTATTATCATTGTTTTTATTAATTTTTTATAATTAGAATAATTAATATTATTAATTAGCATAATTATATGATAATTTTAGCCTTTCTTAATTTACTACAAATTAACCCTTTTTTTCCTAATTGAAGTAACTCTTAAATTATAACTTTATTTTTTCCTAATTGAATTTGCTCCCCTTTTTTCTATATATACATGGTTAAATCAAATTGTTTATCAAACTACTCTAACATACAGAGCTCACAAGAATATTGAACTAAAAATGAAAGCATTTTGAGTTTTGATATTGTTCTTAGTTGTACCATTTATCTCATTTTTTCAAGAGGCCTCTTCAATTTTTCTTATATTGGCTATAAATTCAGGTGATATTCTACAATTATGATTTATCTTTATTTAATTATTTATTTATTTATTCTTCCATTCCATTTTATTTTGTAATGTTTACTAGGAAATATGAATTAATAAAATCGCTTTTACGATCAACCATGTCGTAAGAAAGATTAAATAGATTAGTTATAATTTCTATTGTAAAAACCTTGGCATCACAACTTGAATATAAAAATTTGATAAATAATTCTGGATCTCAAAAAACATGGAAAATTAACTTCATCTAATTATAATATTATTAGTATATATGTTTTTTCGCCTCAGGTCTCAAAATTCTTAAGGCCGGCCCTGACCTCTCTTAATCTTTATTCATTTTCAATGTGAGATAATTCTCACCCACATCTTCAACAATTGGTGATCATACATTTAAAATAAATAAAATTTAATTAATTAGTTTATGTTAAATGTGTTTAAGCGCAGTAGATAATTCAATTAGTTTAATGGTTAAGACATGAAACTGTGATTCTAGAGATCACTTATTCGAATTCACATATGGTAGAATAACTACTTATTGGGAAAAATATATTATATGAAATAAAAAAAATGAATTAATGTCATAAGTATTAACAAATTGAATAATTTGATATACAATTAATTTTTCTGAAAAATACGTTATAAGCTATACGCAACTTCTGTCACTATTCCCTTGCAAATTCACCAGATTAGTACGACATTTTTCATATATATTATTGCAAAGAAAAATATTTAAGCTAAATGATTAAACGATAGAAATTTCATCACTAAATATACCAAAGGAAGTTTTAATTACAGCAACGTAATTAAACGATACATGTATTTTTCATAAATGTTCCCTAATCTTAGAGTTAATTGATCATCCATGAGCCCCTTCGATCCACCAGTAATAAAAACTTTTATTTTCACTGGAACCATTTGGCTAAGAAGTTGATGGGTACTTATAAACGAATTGTATCGTAAATAAGTTACATAAAGTAGTGTCAAACATAGATAGCATAGTAATATAAGCTAATTAATTTGGTATTGCATAATTAAATCTTCCACATATGTGTCCATCCATTCAAATGCTCAAAATTTTGAAATTAAGCCCGAATTCAGATAAATCATTGGAGGGGAATCAAAGACCAAGAGGTTAGAGATGAAAAATTAGAAAAAAAATTGAGAAAAAGCAAAATAAAAAAAAACCATAAATTTTCGAATTCACACTATGCCATAGATGGTCTGTCGCAACAACGATAAAATATTACCAAAAGTGCCAAAAATGTTGCGAAAGCACTTGTCGCAACACTTTTCCGTGAAAAAAGTCATTGGTGATACTTCCCTTCCGAAAAGTCGTTTTCGCAACTCATTTTTTTCACAACACTAAAAAAAGTATTGCGACAAGTGACTTTTCGCAACACTTTTTCAGTACTTGCAACGACTTCTGTTGTGTTGCAAAAAATACATTTCGCTGTCAACGTTAACTTCCGTTAGTTTTTTTCGTAACACTTTTGTTGTTTATTCGCAACGCTTTTCTTATAACACTTTTCGTATATTTGCAACACCATGTCGACTTTTCGCAACACTTTTTGAAAAACACATATATCGCATTTGAAACACTTTTTACGCATATTGCAACACATTTGTAAAACACTTAATTCATGTCATAATTCGAAAAAATTGAAATTCATTTTTTTATATAATTCATAATGCATAATATTCAATTATATGCAAATTCAAAAAAAACTAAAAGATGCATAATACTATACAAACTAAAAATAACGCTACTAAAAATATATTGTTTTCAAAAGATTCTCCAACCAATCTTTAAGTTTAAACCACTCGTCATGCGTGTGAAACATTGCTCTTATCATCTTCATAAGCAACGATTCTTCGATGTCCAGCCTCCTCCCAATTGCGACCTATTCACCATTCATTCGATACATTCTTCATATATATATACAAATTATGGAATCCTCAGGTAAGCTCGATTAAAAGAAATAACAAGCTTTCATGTTGTACTTGTAAAATAGATATTGGAGTTTAACATATTGTAGTCAACATCTAAAAAAAACCCAGTCAATACAAATATATACTCTCTATTGTGACATTTATTTCGTTTAGCAAAAAATAATAACTAAATCGAATTGTATCCAGAAGTACAGGCCCCAATTTAAAAGATGTTAGATTCAGAAATAATAAAACTAAAATTTACAATTATAAGTTGTAACAGGCCAGTGGCATGGTATAGATAGATCATGGTCGTGACGAAAACTTCAAAAACTTCAACTATGACAACACTAAACTTAGCATAATGTAACAACTCAAAAAATATTCAACTTTAAGATAAGAACCTAGCTAGCAGCACATATTGAATATACACATTGAAGTTGACTAGTGCATATATAGTGTAAAAAATTTGATATTTCAATAGTAAAAACGAGACAAGAATTTGTAGTAAGGGCATCTTACTTCCGATCTTCAGCACGTCTAGGGAAAGGAATACGAAGTTTGTAAGTCACTAGTGCAAAAAGGGCTTATAGGGTCGCACTATTTGCTAGGCTTGTTGAAGTAACAGTTGGGGAAAGTGCGAATGGAATTGACGTTGGGTTATTGCGGAACCGTCCGCAATAACAATGCAAGGCATTGCGGAGGTTGTTGTTAACCAACCGTCCACAATGCCTTCCGTCTTTTGTTGTATTGCGGATGGTTGTTACGTAACAACCGTCCGCAATACTAAATTGAGTATTTCGGATGGTTGTTTTGTAACAACCATCCGGAATACTTCATTGTCTGGAATACTTATTTAAGGTTTTTATGGACGGTTGTTACGTAACAACCGTCCGTAATACTAAATTGAGTATTCCCGATGGTTGTTTTGTAACAACCATCCGGAATACTTTATTCTAAAAACGTATTGCGGACGGTCATCATGTATGAATAGTCCGCAATACCCGCAGTACCCTTCCAAAAAGATAAACCCTATCTCTTTTAACATTGCAGCCGTCTTCCCTCTTTGGCAGAGATCAAACTGAGCTCCAATTTCAGGCGTCGACAACCACTTTCAGGTTAGTTTTTCTTCTCTTTTATGGTCATTTTCTCTCTCTCTCATCCTCCTCTGCTCGCTGTTTCCTCTTTCTTTCACCTTCTAACTGATTTCTTTTCAATTTCTTCAGTAAAAAATAGCGTTAACGACCTGTTCTTTGGGTATTCTATCACGACTAGTGAGTATTCGCAACTCTTTCAACAAAATTCTTTGGGTATTCTATCACGACAATGGACGCAGATGAGTTCCATCATCTTCTTCGGATGTTCCCTGTTGTTCGATCTCACGATTTTCGTGTATTTTCCTCTTTTTCCCCTTTTGCCTTTTTCTTTTGTTACCAATTTTTGCTAATCCTTTCTTCAATTCCAAATTGACTTGGACTCCTCTAGGAAATCCACTTCTCGCCTGCCGCAGAATGAGGCAATTTCTACTTCTGATAGTTTATTCTCTATGCTTCTATTTATATTCTGACTTTCATTGATTGTGATTTTCCGTTGCAGGTCCAAAAGTGGCAAGACGTTTGTGAAGAACCACATGAAGAGGATCACAAGAGAATGAACAACGAAGCTGCTTTTGGTCTACACGGTATTCTTTAATTTGTTGATTTAGAAGGATCATGTCCGTTTCCTTCTTTTCATCTGCTATTCTAACGAATTTTTTTAACAGATGCATTTTGGGAGAAGTTGAAGTTGGTAGCTGAGAGGAAGGTGTGTTTTTGTTTATCTATTGAATTAGTTATTGTATACAACAAATTATGGATTCTGTTTTGTGTATAAATATCAAGTGAGCAGAATGGATTGCATAAGTAGCATTTGTCATTTTATACTTATGACTCACTCATTAGAACGAACCTAGTCTTGCATCATTAGTGAATTTTCACACTACTTGCTAGATTGACAATGTGTATACCAAATTGCTATGGTGGTCATATCATTAGGAAGTTGCCATGCCTGTATTGTTT
>CATIWQ010556856.1:0-17416 GCA_949673415.1 Euphorbia schlechtendalii | reverse complement strand
TATATATATATATTTCTATATATATATATATAACATAGTATCCGTAGAAAGTTCAAAAGGAAAAGTACAAAGTTGCTCCATCATGATACAAACTATTGAACAGACTTGTTGAGAGCTAATACAAGAACATTGGTTTTTGTTGCTACTACTTATATTGTTGGTTTAAGTGTTGAATTTTCTTTTTTTGAACAAGAAACGTCCTCACTTTTTTATTATAATATTGTAGTCCAAAAACATGATAATCAATTAAAAATGCAATAGAATGCTGAATTTAAATCGATGTTTGGTTTAGTATTAGATTTAGGAGTATCTTTTAGCTTTTAAACACTAATTTAAATTTTAAGCATAATTTGGTTAAAGTACCTCAAAAGTCAAAATTAAATTATTTAATAGTTTACAAAATTGATTAAACTATATTTTTAGACAAATTTTATGGTGACTTGTTAAAAATAAAATCTTCAATACTTTGTCTTTAATTTTTATTGGATTAATAGTGTGATGTTCGATCTAATGGTGATAAAATGCAAAATAAGGTTATACTTATATATTCTCTTTATTCTTTATAACAAAACCTAATATAGATTTATTGAACAATAGTTATACATCAAAACACGAAAAAATAAGTTTTTGTAATAGCATAACTAGCAGCTAATAGTTGAACTAGATAATTTTTAACACATCCTTAACTATTTAAAGAAATAAGTTATCATGTTAGTTTAAAAAATACATACAAACAATATACCAATTTATCATATTTAATCTACCATAATTTGATTAACAAAATGTTTTATCTAAATATAACTTCAAGTTAACAGTAACTCTTAAATTTGTAATAGCAAAAATTCAATATCAATAAATTTCTTTAGGTCATTGAAATTAAGCAAAGTCGAGTAACAATGACAATTTTTGGTTGGTATTGAATTAGTGGCCGGCCGGCTGCCAGGACAGGACGGCAGATGGAATCGCATTTCAGATAAATTACTTTTATCTGTTTTTCCAAAGATCCGTTTTCTGTCATTTTCTATCATTCAACTCGTTTGATATTTTTCATTAATTTTTTTCCTATTTTCTGACTTTCCGTGTAGTATAAATTATAATATGTCACGGCTATTTATTTGTCTTATGTTGCACAAGTTACAACTTTTTCTTAATATGGCTCCTTTTCTTCTTTATTATTTTAACTTATACTTTATGTAGATTCATTCTAGCTTAATTCTTTGGAATTACATTAATTACTTGTCTTTTTCTTGTTGATTTTGTCACACAACCATGGAATATATTGGCCATGTTGGAGATTCATTTATCATTAGGCAAAACTATGTTAAAATATTTATTTACCTGCAGTTATTGTCAAAAAAATTTTAAGAAATTCATTGATTTGAAGGAGGGTTGGTGTTTTAATGAGCTAATTCCAACACTGCCTTTATGAGATGTTCAGCATCTAACATTATAATCTTTAAATAGCTTTATAACTAGTTTGGTTGGCGATGTGGAATATAATAAAAATATATGTAAAAACAACAAATATGATATTTATTACCATAAGAATCATGAAATAGCTATTTTTCTTTGAACTGAAGAAATAATTATTTCGTGATTTCCATGAAAACTGGGAAGAGTTGTTCCCGCTGATGTCGGATTCATGTATATTTAATGTTTGTGCATTCATTTTCTATTTTATTTCATTCCGTTAATCAAACGAATCCTTATGGGTTTTAAACAGGATAAACTTGTTTTCGAAAAGAATCAGTTAAAAAAGGTGAAAAAATGCAAACCAAAGACTTATGTAAGTTTTGTAAGATTAATACATTTTAATTAATAAATCAATTTTGGTGGAATTCATTTAGAAGAAAAGGAGATTTGCCGTCTCGGATTGTGTCCCCTTTCATATCTTTCATTTAAATATTGTGAAGTGTTAGATTATTTTTATTTCTTTTCTTATTTTCAATTTCTCTCTTCCACTAATTTTTTTCTCTTTCCTACATTCCATCACAAGTCAAATACTGTATGGGAGACATGAAAAGGGACACATAATCCGGGACAACAGATTTTTATCTCGTTGAAATCCAAGTTTTTGTCCAAGATTTTGTGTTTAGAATGAACAAAAATTGGATTTATAAATCCTAGATTTGAATTCCATAAAATTCATCATGTTATAACCAAACCACATTAAATTTGATGAAATTTACAAATTCACATTTTATAAGACTAAAATAAAAAAAATTCTATATATTTTAATGAATTATACCAATTAATACAAATGATTTTCAATTTTTGAGTTGATTTGTTCTAAGCAAGACTAAAGAGCATCCTTGGCGAAATATGTTGTTCCTGATTTCTAATGAGTTTGTCGATGAATTATGAAGATTATTGTATGATTTTGGATCTATTTCATGGTTTCCATAAGTGGAGGAATTATGTCAAATGTGTTTGGGCATAAGGCCATGTTCTTTTCAACTTCTGAAACTTGAACTGAACTAAACTTAACTGAACTGAACTTAATTGAACTTAACTGAACTTAACTTAACTTAACTGAACTGAACTTAATGAACCTAAACTTAATTGAACTTAATAATAAATATATTAATTGTTAAAATAATAGTAAAACCCAATAAATATAAAAATAAATAAATTATTAATAATCATTACAAATAATATTGTTAATAACTACCTATATAAAATAATTAATAAAACAATTTTAATACCATTAATAATAAAAATTGTTATAATACGTAAATTCATTTAATTAAAATATTATTATTCAAATAATAATTATTGTAACAATTACACGTGAACTAATAATAATTATTATAATATATTGTAGTTTGGATTTAAATTATCACTTATTATGGTATTATAAAAACGTAATGGTTGTTTTAATTAATAAATATTTTTATTTTATTATCCCATATCACATTTTCTAACTAAATAATACTATGATTATAAATAAAAATATTATTATATTATAATTACATTAATACTATTATTATATCAATAACACTAGTAGTTATAACTATTTAAAAATTATTTTTACTATATTTATAATCAATATTAATTACATTAAATAATAATTATTTTTCTATATTAATATTTTTATCATTGTTCTTCTTTTTATTATTATTACTATTAATTTTTATTAAAGTAATCATTATTAAAAATAAAATTTATGAACCTGAACTGAACTTAATAGATCTTAACTAAACTGAACTTAACTGAACTGAACTTAGTAGACCTTAACTGAACTGAATTTAACTGAACTGAACTTAACTTAACTGAACTTAACTGAAGGTGAAGAGAACAGAGCCTAAAGAGTGCTTGTTTTTTATTAACTTAAACTGAAAAATGAAAGTTTAAAGAAGGGACTTGTAATATGTTGAGTTTGTATAACACAAACACAAGCCCCAAAATGTAAGGGCCTGTTTAGTTGTGGAAAAATAGAGCAGTTTTCCAGAAAATTTTTCTAGGAAAACTGAAAAATGGAAACTACTGTTTAGTTGTAACATTTTTCAGTTTAGAAAATTGAAAAGCAGTTTTCTGATTTTCCATTTTATACCTTGCAACAGAAAACATATTTTTTATGTTTTCTGAAATTTTCAAAACTAAATACATACAATGTTATTTAGCCAGTACAAAACTTTATAATTTAATTTATTTTATACTAATATACATAGTTGTATAATTACTTGTTAATAACTAATAAATGCATTTTTTTATTGATATATTTTTAATTTTTTTAATTGAAAGAGGGGTTAAAAGAAGGAAATAGGCTAGGTTGTCAAACTTTATTGACACCCCTTAAATACTTGTATAATTTTATTTTATTAATTTTGTTATTTTTGCTATTTACTTCATAACTTTTTATTACATATTTTTTACTTAATAAATATAATTTATATATTTTTAATTAATCGCTTATGATTTTGAACTAATAAAGTTTAAATTTATTATTTAATAAAATTAAAAAACAAAAATTATACATAACCTTCTTTCTTTTTTTTAAAATTCAAATAAAAGATAATTAAAAATGAAATTACTATGCTTTGGTAAAGTGACTATCACCATGAAGAATTTAAGAAGTGTGAGATTTTGGGTTCGAACTCCACAAACAACAAAATTAGCAAAAATGTCACCTTATTTCTAATAAAAATGAAAATAAAATAAATTTTTAAAATTTAATTTCATACTCTAAAATTGTCAATTTTAAGTATATATCAAGTTATACATTAATTAACTCAAATTTATGATTGAACTAAAAGGTTTTTAACATTAATTTATTATTTCTATTATTTGTTTCTAATTTAATTTGTAAAAATTTTCATGTCATTTCTAATATTTTTAACGATAAAATTCAAATATATCAATAATTTTTTTAAAAAAAATAAAAAATAAAAAATAGAAAATTAAATAAATATAAGTGTGTTTTCTGTTTTTCAGTTTTCTATTTGGAAAATGAAAAACTGGAAAAATTGGAAAATGAAAAGAAAATTGAAAATAGAAAATGAAAACAGCTTTCTGAAACTAAACATGCCCTAATTATTTGGATGAAACCATTAAAAAATGAATGTTACTTACATGTAAGCGGACTTGGCTCGGTAATATGTCTATTTTAAAATTATAATAGTTGAAAAAATGAATTTAGATTCTTTAAGAGTAACAAGAATTTTTTAAATTTGTGAATTAATAAATTCACATTTTTCTTAAAATTTCAACCATTTATTAAATTTTAATATTTGAGATTTACCGTATAATGAAAGTTATAAAGTAATAAGAATTTAAATTTCACTTTTCAATGAATGATTGGGAGTATGAATTTGTTATACAATTACACCCATTTTCGAAGTCAGAAAATTCAAATGCTAAGAAAATTGATACCGATTGTGATAATCCTAAACAAGTTCAGAGAACTCATTTATTGGTTAAAAAATATCTTTAGACTCTGGAGTACCAATTTTAAATTGATGATTAGGATCTTTGTTAAAATAATAAATTGGGTGAATATACTAATTATTACAAGAGAATCAATGGTTGGCCTGCATATAACAGATTCTAAAGCTCTAATCTAACAGTCAACATCATCATCATCATCCTTCCGCATTTCAAGATCTTCACTATATATATCCCTACAAAATCCATTTTCAACTACCAAAGAATCCCCAAATTTTCACTCCCACTGCCATCTTCAATGGGTTTCGAATCTAATTCTGAATCTGCTGCCCGATTGCCCGGAAATTCCATTTTCAGATACAATTCCCCTTTAATCCAAGTCATACTCATCGGATTTGTATGTTTCTGTTGCCCCGGCATGTTCAACGCCCTCTCCGGCATGGGCGGCGGTGGCCAAGTCGACCCAACCGCCGCTAACAACGCCAACACCGCTCTCTACACCACCTTCGCCGTCTTCGGCATCTTAGGCGGCGGAATCTACAACATCTTAGGCCCCCGCCTAACCCTCGCCGCCGGTTGCTCCACTTACGTCCTCTACGCCGGCTCTTTCCTCTACTACAACCACCACAAACACCAAGCCTTCGCTATCGCCGCCGGCGGAATCCTCGGAATCGGCGCCGGCCTCCTCTGGGCGGGCGAGGGAGCAATCATGACATCCTACCCGCCACCGCACCGGAAAGGAACGTATATTTCAATCTTCTGGAGCATTTTCAACATGGGCGGGGTAATCGGCGGACTAATTCCGTTCATCCTCAACTACAACAGAACAGAAGCCACCTCTGTAAACGACGCGACTTACATCGGGTTCATGTGTTTCATGTCGGTCGGAGTACTCCTCTCGTTCGCCATTCTGCCGCCGAGCAAGGTGGTCCGGGACGACGGAACGCCGTGCACTCAAATAATATACTCAAACGTCACAACAGAGGCAATAGAGATATCAAAGCTGTTTTTGAACTGGAAAATGCTTTTGATTTTCCCGGCGGCTTGGGCAAGTAACTTTTTTTACAGTTACCAGTTTACCAACGTGAACGGGGTGCTTTTTAACCTTAGGACAAGGGGTTTGAACAACGTTTTTTACTGGGGGGCTCAAATGGTGGGGTCAGTGGGAATTGGGTACGTGTTGGATTTTAGTTTCAAGAGTAGGAGAAAGAGGGGTATTGTGGGGATTTTGATTGTGGGGATTTTGGGGAGTGGGATTTGGGCGGGGGGACTTGCCAAGCAGCTCGATTATTCGAGGAATGACTTGCCGGAAAAGTTGGATTTTAAGGAGTCGGGTTCGGATTTTGCCGGGCCGTTTGTGTTGTATTTTAGCTATGGATTGCTTGATGCTATGTTTCAGAGTTTGGTTTATTGGATTATTGGAGCCTTGGCTGATGATTCTGAGATCCTTAGCAGGTTTATGCTCTGTCTATACTCTATCTATACTTATTATCTTTTTTCTATCCTATTTTTGTTCCACCTATTTCTTTTCAACCTAATTAGCATATATTATATTTAAAGACTAAAATTTCATTTTTTGAAATTGTACTTTTAGCAACTAACATATGAAAATTTGGCTGCATTTGAAAAATTTCATGTGTTATATATCACATATACCGTTACTAAAAATCAGGTAGTAAATAGACCAAGCTCTAAAAAGGTCTTAATATAGTATATTGTCAAAAAATCTGCATTAGTTCCATTGAATATTTGTTTGGAGTCTATCGGTGAATTTCGTGTATTTTCGAGTTTCGACTGTACAGTATAGGGATGGCAATGGGCCGGATTTGGATCTGATCTAACCCATATTTTCATCATTTCAAAGCTGATACAAGTACCATCTACCTTGGGCCAATCTTGAAATGATGGAAATATAGGTCCAAATCAGATCCAGATCCGGCCCATCGCCATCCCTAGTATAGTATTATTAGGGTGAGTAATGTAGGAATGGTGAAATATGTGTAGGTATGTGGGATTCTACAAGGGAGTGCAAAGTGCAGGGGCTGCAATAGCTTGGCAAATTGATACACACAAAGTTTCATTTCTATCCCAGTTAGTTGCCAATTGGTCACTTACTACTGTTAGTTATCCTTTGCTTATTGTACTTGTTTTGTTGGCTGTTAAGGATGATCATCATAGTAATCAAGATCAATTTGGCAATGATTCTTCCAACATTGCTCCCGAACATTCCGTTTCCAAGCCTATTTAATCACTCGTGTACGTAATAGGGTAATCGGTAAAAGGGCTCATTCTTTAACAAACTGTACTCATGTTATTAGATATGTAATTGTTTACGATATTATTTAAATGACATTGCCTTCTCAGTTCGAAAAATTACCTTTCATGTTCGTCTGCTTAAATCTGATTCCTTTGTTACAACATAATTTCTCACATTTAACTTGTGATATAAGCTGTTGTCCGAAAAAATTACTACGAGAAAACTTTTCCAGGAGAGTTAGTTTTAAAAATATTGTCTTGCGCATTTTATATTTTTGTTTGTTTGGTTTTCGTGCAAACTAGAAACAGATTATGCATAGATATATAAAATCCATGAACAGAACAAGTATTAATGAAGCTGAAGATGACAATATTGATATAACATCAACTTGAAAAATGAAAATGAAAGAAAAAAAAAACAATGTTACGTAATCAGAAAAACCAAAGTGAAAATGCCTCCCAAATCCATTTGACTACAAAAGTATAAAATAATCAAGAAAATGTCACTACCATTAATAATTAATCAAAGGGTGACAAGTGGCGCATCTTCAACAACTGGTTCTGGCTTAGCTACAGGCTCCTCCACCTTGGTCTCAATAGGACTTGCCGTAGGGGTAGTTTCGACCACATCAGGCTCTTTTTCTGTCTCAACAAGAGCCTTTTGCTCAGCTACAACCTCCTCCTTTTTAGGTTCGGACAAATCAACCAAAGGCGCTTCATTAATTTTCTCATCAACTACGACATTTGTTGGCTCGGGCCGGGGCTCAGGCTCATGCTCGGCTTTTTTAACTTCTTCAGCTGGTGGTTTAGCATCAATTTCGACCTCTTTAGGACTAATTTGTGCTTCAATTGGGAGTGGCTTTGGCAACATTTCATCGAATGCCTTTGGTTTGCTTGCACAACCACCCATATTTTTAAAAAAAAAATTACACCTTTGCTGAAGAAGAAAAATATGATAAGAAAACACAAGCACCTTTGCAAAAAGAATTATTGTACAAAGAGGTGTTGATGAAATAGAGAAGATTGGGTCATTAATATACCACTTTGTTCTTCCTATTTTTAGAAATGATTCCTTTTTATTGGCTATGTTTTGTCTAATCATTTCCTATAAATATGAAATTTGTATTGGTGTCTGTTTTTGCCATCCATTTTTGCTCATCTTTTGTATTGGTGGTTGTAACCACATTGTTTCTAATATTGTATATTGTCTATAATGTATTTAATGGTGGAAGTTAAGTTCAAGCAAAATCATGTTGTTTGCAAAAATACTTTAGAAATAAAAAATATTTTACTATGGTTAGTACGATTATAATTATAACTAGAGAGAGAAAAAAGTTAATGGTTGATGAAATGAATTATGGTAATTATTCATTTGTTTTATTTTTCGGAAAAAATTTCCGTTCACAAAATTTATTTTTCTGATTTCTTTTGGATTTTCCTTTCAATTGAAAATTATTTAGCTATTAAATATTTTCATCTTTCATGCCCATAATTATTGATTCTTATGTTATCAAACAATGATGTCTGAATAGTCTCGTAAGATTAGGTTTTGAATCAGTGGTCACACCTTCCTCAAAATAAAGCAAGAATGTGAGGGTTTGGGATCAACCTAGATTCCTCAAACAAATTATTGAATTCATATTATTAAAAAAAAGGAAATCGTGAGGAATGATATTTGTAATAAGTCTAAAATGATTTTTTTTTTTGTCATTTTTGAACTTCACTTTTTCGCTTTTACGTATTTTTATTGGGTATAAAACTTTTTGTACCAGTTTTGTATTTTGATTTAATTTTTTATACCATATTTCTATTGTTTTAAAAATATGAATAAATTTTTTATACCAATTTTTCATTTAGTACAAAAAATTTAATATTAAATATAACACAAGTAAAAAATGGTATAAGTGGTATAATACATGTATGATACTAATTATACCAATATAAAGCTGGTGTAACACATGTTCATAAATTGGTATAAAATGGATTATACTTATATGAAACTAATATAATCATCAAAACACTCGTATATAACTATTATACTGATATAAAACTAGCTTCAAAACTGGACATACAAGTAAAACCACGACCTTCAAAAGTAAAATGGCATAAAACACATATAAATTTGAAATAATATTTTATATGGTATCAAAATAAAAAAGGTTTTACATTCCGGATCCATCATCGATTATTGATGTTCCAACCATGATTTATAGCTTCTCGGATTCATCATCATTAGTGTTAACATAGTCAAACAATGACAGGCGTGTGCATGCCACATAAAATACCCAGGCGGGCTACATCCGCTTGAAGCAGGGAAAGATATTACAACAAGGCTAGGAGTGTTCTTGCCAATCCAGGCGGATCCCATCCGCCCCGAGAGTAAGCCTCGGTAATCATCCAGACAGACTGTGTCCGCCCCAAATTTGGAAGAAACCAAGTCTTCCCTGATCTCAGTAAAATGTCCAGGCGGCTACTAAGCTGAGTCGGCGTGTCCGCCTGGACCGACCCCAGCAAAGAGTTCAATTAAAACTCTGAGTTTCCAAAGAGACCTCCAAAATTGGAATTCTCACTTTAGATAAACTTTATTCTGTCAACAGGATAAAGATTCACTCAAACTAGAACTCTAGATGATTCACACTTTGGATCAGACTTGGGATGTTCAGTGAGTATAAAAGGACCCTTTGGGTCACCACGTAAAAGGTATGTATTCTAAAAAACACTAAAAAAAACAAAACTCCCTGCCTCCTCTCTTAAATCCGATCTAATTTAAGCATCGGAGAGGCTACGCAGGTCACACGGCTAGTCCCCCATAGCGACGTTTGTTGTTTTGCAGGAACCTTCAGACCACAACAAAGAGGAGCATTGGAGTCAACTTCAATCAGCAAGTTAGCGCGTGGAACCCCATTCCAGGCTAATTTAACATTAGTGTGGTGAGCGTGGACTGATTTTACTGGCTCAGGCGAGAATCTCAGTTCACACGAACATCTAGATAATCGGAAAATTACATTTCCTAGTCAATCTCAAATGGCTCACAACGGAACAAGCAATCATCCCCCAACCACTAGGAAAAATATCATGGGGTCGCCACCGCCTAAGATTGGCGAATGCCCTGAGGGTGACAGACCCATAGAAGGAGATAACCCACTCCTCTAGTTGCAGCAAAAATACAAAATTACCCCGAAGAGATGGAGGCATATCGGAAGTCAGTTGTTGAGATGTACATCTCTTCCGGAGTGATGTACGGAGATCTAAGAAAAGCTGGCTTGGTCATATCCAGGCGAAATACAGTATCGCCTCGTAACTTGATCGACGATTTTAATAGCGCGTCGCTGGGGCTTATGCCACCCCATCTCTACAACATCACCCGACCACCTTTCACGCCCATCATCCCTCACACCAATCCCCAGCTCGCTTCCACCCCACTCTCGACAACCTCAGATATCATAACTACGCAACCCATGGGACTGAATCTAGCTAGACATTCAACACAATTGTCATTACTCCAAGGACTAGTATCAGCCATGAAAGATGGTCAGATTTTGCCCGGAGACATAGGGCCAACGTTGGTCGCCATCAAAGGATTAGGAACAGGCACGCAGCTTGAACAAATCCCAAAAATAAGAAATTTAAAGCGGGCTGTCGAGCCAGAAAGTGAAGAGGAAGATGACCCAGAGTTCAAGAAGAAAGCCAAGAAGGTTTTCGCAAAACTGGCTGTACCTTATCAGGAGGCAATATCAAGAAACAATTTTTCACCTTTCAAGAAAAACATCCTCGACCAGACATTGCCCAGGCTCGTCTATATACCTACTTTTGACAAATATACAGGAAAAGATGACCCAAATTATCACGCTGCTGACTTTAAGAATCGAATGGAGATGGCGGGAGCAATTGAGGAATATATATGCTAATACTTTTCAGCCACATTGGACATGGAGTCTACATTGGACAAACTCAGTGACGCATTCTGCAAACATTTTTTAGGCTTCGCTCTGGTTGGATTGGTGACAAGGAGCCTACACGAAATTGTGCAAGGCCTAGAGGAAAGCCTCCATGAATACTACAATCGCTTCAATGAAGCTTTCCTGGACGTACGAGACTTGGATTTCAGCACTGCCAAAGAGGCAATGTTGAAAGGCACATGGAGTCGAGATCTCAGGAATGCAATCCTCACTAGGCATCCCAAAAGCCTCCAACAAATGCTCAGAATGGCCAAAGATTTGATTCCAGCATATGAAATAAATTTCAATCGAAGAAAAGAAAGTTGGGGCAGGGAAACGAAGAGAGAGGACAGACCTAGATTTGATGATTGGAGGCGGAAAAATCGAGGTGGATATAGTCGAGGTGGATATCTTGAAGAAGACCGTCCTAGGTTGAATGCATCGTTGAGCCAGATACTAGTAGCTATCAAAAAGCCCCGGAGAGAAAAAACATTCGTTTCCCTAAAATCCCTAACAAAGTGTCTTTGGGACGGGATTTGAACAAATACTGTGATTATCACAGAGCTAAAGGTCATCACATGGATGACTGCAGATCGCTGGCTGACGTAGTGCATGGACGGATCAAAGCTAGTAAGTTTAGCCAGTTCGTGAAAGGAATCACCAAGAGGCATGAAAGGAAGGAGAAAGCGAAGATGAGAGAGAAGATGACTCGAACAAAAAGTTTGGCAGAACAAAAGGAGTAATAATGGTGATTGCAGGCGGACTAGAATTTGAGTCACCCCAAAAGAAAGTTAGATGTTCGTCTAGTAAAAAGAACAATGTAGAAAGCGAGGCAGAAATCTTGAAGCCGTTTAGGAAAAACTCGTTAGTCGAAAAACAGCATGTTGACCCCATAGTCGTCGAAGCAACAATAGAAAATTTCACGGTGAGAAGGATCCTTTTGGACACTGGCAGTTTTGTGAATATCATCACCAAAAGTGTTGTTGAGAAATTGGGAGTGCATCACTCTCGAATTCTAGCCAGATGCTCACCACTCATCAGGATCAATGGATAGCCCATTCAATCCTTGGGAGAAGTCACATTGGAGGTGGAAATGGGAAGCCTCAAACACAAATTCCATGGGAAAGTAGAGTTTACCATCGCTGACATCTCAGTGGGCTTCAATATCATATTGGGGAGACCTTTCCAAACTAAAACCCGCATGCTCATCTCCCCAATGGACTTGGTGTTTCACATACCAACTACAAAAGGGACAACAGTAATAATTGGTAACCCCCAAGTAGCTCAAGAGACATACCTGGCCTCATTGCATAGAGAATCACTCATGGTGGAAGAGGAGTTTGAGACAGACCGGCCGGAGAAAATCAAGGAGGTTGAGGAGCTGGAAGAGCTCAAAGTTGGCCCAGAACGCTCGCTTAAAATTGGGAGAAGCCTTTGCAACGATGCAAAGGCAGAAATAATTTGCGCCCTTACTAATCAATAACATATTTTTTCATGATCATCTGAAGACCTCGTGGGTGTCAGACCTGAGGTCATGCGACACAAGCTAAACTTAAACCTAAGTGCCGAGCTGGTTATTCAAAAGAAAAGGAAGCATGCACCTGAGAGATAAAGAGCAATTGAAGAAGAAGTAAGCAAGCTCTTAAAAGCTGGACACATTAGAGAAGTCCAATATCCAAGCTGGTTATCCAATGTTGTATTGGTGAAAAAACTGAGTGGAGCCTATAGAATGTGTGTAGACTTCACTGATGTGAACAAAGCGACTCCAAAAGATGCTTACCTGCTCCCAAGCATGGATCAATTGGCGGACGCAACGGCAGGCTATGCGGTCTACTCGTTGTTAGATGCTAAATGCGGGTATAACCAAATACCCATGCACCTCGCTGACGAAGAAAAAAATCCTTCATAACCCACCAATGCACCTACTATTACACGGTCATCCCCTTTGGCTTGAAGAACGGGGGTGCAACTTATCAAAGATTGATTAATGAGATGTTCCACGATGAGATAGGGAAGTCAGTGGAAGTCTACGTGGATGATATGATAATCAAGAGCAGAAATGAGGTGGAACATGCAGAAGACATTCGAAGGGTTTTCAAAGTATTGCAAGAGTACCGCCTAAAACCCAATCCGGAAAAATGCACATTTGGAGTGAAAGGCGGTAAATTCTTGGGGTTTATGATTTCCCAAAGAGGGATAGAGGCTAACCCAGAGAAAATCGAGGTAATTATTAAAATGGAACCGCCTCAAACCCTAAATGAAGTTCAAAGATTAAATGGCAGAGTCAACGCATTGGGAAGATTTATATCTTTCTCAGCCAAAAGATGCATGCCTTTCTACGAGGCAATAAAGAAAGATAAAGACTTCAAGTGGGATCAACCTTGCTAAGAGGCTTTCGAAGAGCTAAAGAAATTCCTGGGAAAACCACCACTTCTCAGCACACCCCAGCCAGATGATACATTGTACATGTACCTAGCTGCTACTGACGAGGCAGTAGGAATAGTGCTGATTCGGGAGGAAGGACAAGACCAATTCCCAATTTACTACACTAGTAAAGTGCTAAGGAACGCTGAGCTCAGATGCCCTTGGATTGAAAAACTCGCCCTGGCTTGATCTCAGCCTCCACTAGGTTGAAACCCTACTTCCAGGCCCACATAGTTATAGTGAGGACCAATTTCCCGTTGAAAAAAGTCCTCCAATGGCCTAAAACATCGGGGAGACTAATTGAGTGGACTATCCGATTGGGGGAGCATGACATAAGATTTGAAAGCAGAAGTGCCATGAAAGCTCAAGTTCTGGCAGACTTTGTGGTAGAATTCGCGGGGCCCGAGCCCTCCAAAGAAATTAAAAATGAATAATGGGAAGTCCTCGTGGATGGAGCATCCTCTCACGAAGGAGCCGGAGTCGGCGTATACATTCAAGGCCCCGAAAAAATCAAATTCTCTTACGCCGTGAAACTAGCCTTCCCCGCAACCAACAATGTGGCAAAATACGAGGCAGTTATCAAAGGGCTACAGCTAGCCCGAGAGATAGCACCGGATCGATTATTGCTCAAAAGTGATTCAAGGCTGGTTGCAAACCAGATTAATCAAAACTTCGAAACAAAAGATGCAGAAATGGTGAAGTATCTCTCAAAGGTAAGAAATCTTATAGAGATACTAGAGTTAAAAGGAGTAGCCTGAAAAATTGAACATATTCCTAGGAAAGAAAATGAACGAGCCGATGAATTAGCCAAGGCGGCTTCAAGTAAAGAAGAATGGAAAAACCTCACATGCCCGTATGAGGTAATCACCCACCCAAACAACGAAACAGAGGTGAGCTTATTAATAGAGCAACGAGACCTCGGGTGGATGAAATCCATCTATGATTACCTGGCCACAAACAAATAGCTTGATGATAAATCGAGGCTACCAAAACTGTAAGGAAAGCCATGCGATTTTATTTACTAAACGGGGAGCTTTACAGAAAATCATACTCTGACACTTGGAAAAAATGCATAAAGGCTCAAGAAGGAGCCAAAATACTGCAAGAACTCCATGAAGGAGACTGTGGATCCCACTAGGAGGTAGTAACGTTAGTAAGAAGGGCAAGCCTTGTTGGCTTTTATTGGGAGTTAATGAACCTGGATGCAGAAACATACGTCAAATCTTGCCATCAATGTCAAATCCATGCCCAAAAATCTCACATCCCTCATGCAGTACAGTTCCCCCTACTAACTGCGTGGCCATTCACAACATGGGGGATTGACATTGCGGGACCTCTTCCTAAAGCAAGCAGATAAAGAAAATGGATCCTAATGGCCATCGACCACTTTACCAAATGGGTCGAGGCGGCCGCTCTCAGCAGTATCACACCAGAACGGGTTCTAGATTTTGTTAAAAAGAACATCATAATGCAATTTGGAGTACCACACCGAATCATCTCAGATAATGGTACGCAATTCACATCCACCAAATTCCAAGATTTCTGTCAGGAATTGAAGATTGAAACCCACTTCAGCTCAGTGGCTCACCCCCAAACTAATGGCTAGATGGAAATTACAAATCAAACACTCGGTCAGGGAATAAAGAAAAGGGTGATGGTTAGAAAAGGAGTTTGGCCGGATGAGTTGATTAATGTGCTATGGGCATACCGAACGACCCCGCACACATCTACGGGAGAAACACCTTTTTCAATGGTATATAGGGTCGAGGCGGTTCACCCATCTAAATAAGTCCTCCATCAGACGAAGTGGCTTATTACACGGAGAAAGAGAATGACATCAACATGAGATATCATCTTGACGATCTACAAGAGAAATGGGAGAGGGCGTGCATCCTTATGGCCACCTACAAAGCTAGGATCACCAAATACCATAACAGGAAGGTAAGAGAAATTCGCCTCCAAGAAGGCGACATGGTCCTTAAGGACGCAACCGCCTCACAGGTGTGAGAGGGAAATGGCAAGCTGGGGGTGAATTGGGAAGGCCCCTATAAAGTTTCACAAGTTTTTGGACCAGTAACCTACAACTTACGGACCATGGAAGGAAAGGAGGTCCCAAGAACGTGGAACATAGCAAAGCTTAGGCCATATTACATGGCTTATGACTCTTAGAGGGATCTAGGCAGCC
Source organism: Euphorbia schlechtendalii (assembly GCA_949673415.1). Classification (NCBI taxonomy): domain Eukaryota; kingdom Viridiplantae; phylum Streptophyta; class Magnoliopsida; order Malpighiales; family Euphorbiaceae; genus Euphorbia; species Euphorbia schlechtendalii. Next base: position 1,729 of record CATIWQ010556856.1, on the reverse strand, counting down.
GTACTCTTTTCCTTTTAAGGACTTTTTCACATTGGGTTTTGTCCAAAGGTTTTTAACGAGGCGGCACACCCTTAAAAGAGGTAGATGACCGGATGCGTAGAATTCCTGGATGTACTTTTTAATTTATTCAATGAAAAGTAATTAAATTCAAAACGTGCACATTTAAGTACTGATCATACTTTGAGATTGCACAAACAACAAAATGGAAGCGCTACAAAAATTCAGGCGGCTCAAACGCATAAGACCTAAAAATCATAAAACGACAAACATAAGGCCATTGAGGCGGCACAAAAGTGTAAGACCTAAATATCATAAATGGTAAACATGAGGCCATTGAGGCGGCACAAAATCATAAGACCTAAATATCATAAATGGCAAACATGAGGCCATTGAGGCGGCACAAAAGCATAAGACCTAAATATCATAAATGACAAACATGAGGCCATTGAGGCTACACAAAAGCATAAGGCCTTAATATCATAAAATGGAAAACATGAGGCCATTGAGGTGGCACTAAAGTATAAGGCCTAAATACCATAAAATGGAAAACATGAGGCCATAAAGGCGGCTCAAAAGCATAAGACCTAAAAAATCATGGAATTGTTAACATAAGGCCATTAAGATGGCTCAAAAGCATAATAACTAAAAATACCCTTTCTAATACCATTTCAACAGCTCAAAATCATACAAAGCACAAGGTTGACAAGGCAGCTTCTTCATACACAGACAATAAGAAGCCATTCAGGTAGTGACAAATTATATAAAAGCATTTAAGAGTATTTGAGGCAAGAAAGATATAAATATCATTAAAAGGCCAAAAAAGGCCAAAAGTGTTCTTACAAAATGCCAATACAAAAGAATAAACACTAAGCTACACCGGGATTAGCTGAGGAAGTCCCGTCAAGCCCAACCCCCACTAGCTCCTCGACCGAGTCGTCCAAGGTCTCCTCCTCTTCATCCGGCTCATTGGGGTACTGATAAGTGTATAATTACACTTAATATCATATTAATTTTATACACTAAACACTATATTTTAAGCCATTTTTATACTTCATATAAAATATTTCACGTGGTATGTAGTTGTTTTTTATGCAAATGCAGATACTAGGTAAATCTTGGGAGTAAAATGATCAAAAGTGGAATTCTATGAAAAAAGAGTGAAAAAGGTGTAAAAAGATGCATGGAACTCAAAGATTTGGCTTAGGATCGAAGCTGTCGAAGATCGGTGAAGTTGCAAGGAGAATTCTGAAGAAAAATGCAATGCACGGTCACGACAATCATTCGCGGTCGCTACTTATTTTTCTTCAGATCAGAAGTCTGCCAATCAAAGATTCACGATCGCGACATGTATATCGCGACCGTGACTTGGACTGTTTTCTGGTATTATCTTCTTAACTACCAACCGCCAGATAAGCATGATCAACTGCCATTAACTACCAACGAAAAGACACTTATCAGGAGTCAACCAATCATGAAAAGGTGCCTATCCATTGTGGATTATATCAAAGCTTCTCAACCAATCACAATGAAGAGATACAATCATTCACCAATGGACACAACCCTTCGTTTGGATAGACGCAAACCCTTCGAACTCTATAAATAGGGCTCCACACTTCACAGATTTCATGCACCAAAGTGACACCAAAAGAGAGGAGAATATTAGAGTGCAATTATAGGGTTACATATAGTGTGTGTAGATAGAGAGTTCGCTACGTTCATAAGCGTTAGC
>CATIWQ010556832.1:0-24898 GCA_949673415.1 Euphorbia schlechtendalii | reverse complement strand
TTCAGATTATTATTAATAATAATAGAGGCATCTTTATTGTTTATCAATGTTATTTAATTTATGTATCTTGCTGGTATCATATATATGTGCCATTATATATGGGCATTGATAAGAAAAAAATCCTTGACTACTTCATATCGTGAAAGTGCAAGGACATAGTGGGAGCTATGTGGTGTGAAAACTGCACACATGTGTTACCATGAATAGTTTAAATATCCCTAGTCATAGTTTCATTGAGATTGGACATCAATGAAGTAGATAGACTAGCATGTGTAGGCTTACTCCTTGGATTGGATCCAAGCAGCTAATCTCACGAGCTTAAGGTGGTACCTTGAGTTAACACATGAATGAATTCGAGTAATACGTTAGAGATAGCTATCAGATAGATACTCGGAAATAACTATATCCATGTGTTGGTGTCATGTCTTAGTATAGTAGCAATACAAGTATCCTCATACTTGAGATATTGGTTCCTTGTATAGGAGCTGCTATATTTTGGGTCATACTTATTCATACCATGGTAATCAAGATGATATGAGTGATTACGAGTTTAGTGATGATCACTCATTTGTAAGCCGAGTAGTCAAGATGGGATCCATCACTCGTGATATAGGGATATAATGGGAGATGTACCCTAAGGCCTCTTGTTGAAGAGACGCTCTCATAAACCTATTATCAAAGTACAAGATTGATAGAATGGGTTTCTAGTTAATCTTGATACATTATGGTAAGTGGTGTTTTTCATGAACAAGTCTAATTCTTGATAGCTACGGCTATTACATGAGTTGACAATAAATTCGAGCTCAATAAACTAGATGGTACTTAACTTGATGGAAGGAGTGTATTGTGTTGGTTACTATTACAGAACCAGATCAAGTCACAAGCACGTGACATTTTGAGTGTTGGGTGATCATACTCATTTGTTAGATAGCCCATTTGATCGTAAAGACTTATTGGGTTCCATATCGATCTCGAACACTGAGCCTAAAGTTTCTTGGATGGGAAGCAAAGTTTAGATAAACCTCTAGTGGCCCTCTAGTGGCTCTACACTTCGAGATCCTATGAGGTCACCTACTTTGGGTCTTTATTGGATAAAGTAAAGAATTCATATACTGGGTTTATACCGAGAATATTAAGGATGTTAAAATTGTTGGATAAATTATTTGGTTGGACCAAATAATAATTAAAAGAGTTTAAAGGAGAAGTTTCTTAATCATTGCGCGGAGTGTAGCAAGGGATTTTTCCCGTTGCAAGTGGCCCTCGCAAAAACAGATTGTTCACAGGTGGGGCCTATGCGGTTGCCCCGCGAGCAAAATTTACTCATGTGCCACTAGAATGTGCTGGCATTGGGCCAAAGCATGCTAGCGTGTAGTAGGTCCTCCAGTAACCTGCAAGCTGGGCTTACGGAATAGTACAAGCTTGCAAGGGCTTACCTTGTTCGGTTGTAAACTGCCCGTGTATGCCGGCTGTGGGTGAGTCAACCCACGGAGCCTAAGGCTCTGAGTGGATGACCAGCTTATGGGATAGGTTTTTCCATATCCGACATTAGTAAAAAGGGGAGTTTTTAACTCCCCTTTTCCCTATATATAGCCTCCTACTGCTCCTTTATTTCTCAATTTAGCTCAGCCTTCCTTCCAAGTTATGACATCTTTTCTTCTAGAGATTTTTGTGAAATCCTCCATGAGTTTCTCCAATGTCACTAGAATTATTTTGAAGGCTTATTCAATTTTGAAGAGAACCTTCTCAGTAATATTTTTGGGTTGGTCTTCGAGTGGTCTAACAGCTGCTGTCTACCAATAAGTTCTTCCTCAATGGAAATTTTTGGTTGGTTAAGATCCATGTGGATCAATCGTAGAGGTTGTCCTATATTTGAAGCTAGGGCTAGTGAAACTCTACCAAATTGCTCTAAGGGAACGCCGTACCAAAGCAAGGCACGCATTAACCGGTAATGCTCTTTACCTAGATGTTATGTTTCTTTTAATAAGTTTCATACACCTATAATCATCTACGAACGTTTCAACTTAGATTATATCAATCATGGCATGCTTAGGAGAACCTTTAGGGTTAATTTTAAGTTTTGAATTTTCGCCTTGCAAGTTTTCATGTTCAATTACTATCTTGATTAACCAGTAGTGGTATTAGAGCTTGCCTTATGTTATGCATGATAACATGTGGAAATTGATATTTTCTATGAATTGATTTAAGTATGCTATGCATGACTTAGGTTTCAATTCTTGTTATAGAGAATGATGTGATAACTAGATTAAGGTTTTTCTCAAACTTAATATCATATAAATTAATAATGTTAAACCACACGTGTAAATGCTTTAAATTGAGGGTCTTCCCATACTTCCCTCAATTAAAATAACGGAATCTTTAAATCATAATTATCTATGGCACAACGAATCGAAGTGCCCATGGTTATTTTAGCAAGGATTGGACTTGGTTGCTCATTCACTTTAAGGGGGCCTCTCTTACCTGGAAATCTCCATCGGTATTAGGTTTAAGTGTACCCAAGAGGCTTTTATGATTTAGTTGATTTCTAGTATGGGAATTGGATTTCACATATGGTTTTACAAACATGGTTGAAGTTGTTAAATTAAAACTTATAGACATAGGTGCAAGAACTTAAACATGGACCTTGTTTATTTTCCATGCTATGTGGAGTCTTGACATAATAAAATGATTATGATACACCAGTGTTGGGTATGTTCCCTTAGATTAATAATTCTAAATAGCCTGAAATTATTATTATTATCATAATCATACTCATCGTATTAGACCTAGACTAGGGCGAGACTAGCTGCACCAATAAAATCAATACAATATTAAGGTGTAAATTGTCTTCCCATCATATGTCATGATACGAACCTTCTTCATGGATGTAAGGACATGTAAAACATGCTTTCCCTTAACATGTGTTTGATCATGAGATTACATGGGGTTAATTCCTTTACCAAAATGAGTTAGTTATCCATGTTAGTGGAGCTAATGCCATACTGGAGACATATTTGAGGGGTCATACAATCGGGTACGCAAGTCTTGAGAAAGAGATATCAAATGGATTAGCAATTGCATGAGATGAAAATGGACGGGTTCTAACCAAAGTTGTATTGTTATGGCTTGACCTGCTATAGCGAGGGTCATAATGAATGATTACGAATGCTACCTACTAAGGAAAATTGGTTGGAATAAAGTTCCTAAATTTAAATAGAAGGGGTTATTTGAAAATTTATTGGAGTTACTTATAATCAAAAGGCCTTAAAATAGATTGTATTGAAAGGTTTACTAAAAAGGTATGACATTTTCAAAATAGATTTCTATGGCATCATGGATTACTGTAGTTTTTCCAAGATGGTAAACCTGTTGAATCATTATAATTTTCAGTTTAAAAATAAACTTGAAGATCAACTTACTGTTGATGATCGAAAGATTAGAAAGTCTATTTCTTTCAAGGTCAAAAGAAGACTCATGAAAAATGTCGAATTGTAACACGAGTTAAAGGCTCATATTTCTAAACAAGTGAAGAAGAAGCTAAGAGAGGCATCTACTTAAGGTATGTTCATGATAGAGAGTTTCTTTACAGTTCCTTATGAGTCTACATGGGTATTGAATACTTGTTGTGGTACTCATATTTGTACTTCCTTGCAGGCTTGCAAAGAGGGAAATGGACCTAAGAGTTGGAAATGGAGAACTGGTTGCTGCAATAGCTGTAGGGACATATAGCCTTCTTTTGCCTTTTGGCCTAGTTTTAGTTTTGAACAATTGCTATTATATTCATTTTCTCACTAAGAATATTATTTTTGTTGCACGTTTAGCAATAGATGGATTTGAGATTCTATTTTCTAATAATAATTATAAAATTTGACGCGATAATGTTCTTAATGCTTGTGGAATATGTGTTGATGGAATTTATTATCTAGATACTAAAACTTAAATTCTAAATATGAACATTTTTAAGAAATCGAAGTTTGATAATGAGAAATCCTCATACTTATGGCATTGTTATTTAGGCCATATAAATGAGACTCGCTTAACTAAGTTACACAAATGTGGTGACTTGGGCCCAATGGAATGGTAATCCAATGGGGCGTGCGAACATTATTTAAGGGAAATATGACTAAGAAACCTTTCAAAGGAAAGGGTTAGAGAGCCACTAGTACTTTGGAAATAATACATTTCGATGATGTGGTCCAATGAGTGTTAGAACACATGAGGGTTTCATCTACTTCATAACTTTTATTGATGATTACTCGTAATATGGTTATTTATTCCTGATGATGCACAATTCTGAAAGTTTTGAGAAATTCAAAGAGTTCAGAATCGAAGAAGAGAAACAACTTGGGAAAAGTAGCAAGACCCTTCGATCTAATTGAGGCAGTGAATACTTAAGCCAAGAGTTTCAAGATTATCTAAGGTGTAATGGTATTTTATCCCAATGAATACCTCCTTATACACACAACACAATGGAGTGTCAGAAAGGAGAAATTGAACCCTACTTGATATGGTTCAATCCATGATGAGATAAGCACAACTCAGCAAATCCTTTTGGTGTTGTGCACTTGAGACCACAGTTTATATTGTAAAAAGAGTACCCTCAAAATTAGTTACTCAAACACCATACTAAATGTGGTTTGGTAAGAAACCAACTCTTTCTCACCTAATAGTTTGCGGATGTCCTACTTTTGTAAAGAGGAAAAGTTAAATAAACTGGATGCTAAGTCTGACAAGTATCTATTTGTAGGTCACCCTAAAAAGACTATGGGTTATACCTTTTATGATCCCAAGGAATAAAAGGACTTGATTATAGAAATGCTCGATTCCTCGAGAAGGAGCATATACTTATGAAAGCTAGTGGGAGCAATCTTGAATTAGAAATTCAATAAGATAAAAAAGACAATCAACTGATTGGTTCTACACCTGTTACACAAGAAATGTAAGCATTGAAAAACCTATTGTAACATAAACATCGCGTAGGTCAAGTCAGGTTCCAATTGCTCCCTAGTGATACGGCTATTTCATCACTAATGATAAGCATAACTTCCTTATGGAAGATGATGATCCCAAGACTTACAAGGAGGAAATGAATGGCTCATAGTCTAACAAAGGGTTTACAACCATGAGGTTAGAGATGGACTCCATGTACGAAAATCAAATCTAGAACTTGGTTGAAGCTCCAAGTGGGATTAAGCCCACATAATGCAAGTAGGTTTTCAAGAAGAAAACTGGCATGGATGGTAATATAATTACCTATAAGGCAAGGCTAGTTGTAAAAGGTATAGTCAAAAGGAAGGCATTGACTATGATGAAACATTTTCACCAGTATGCATGTTGAAGTCTATCAGAATACTCCTTGCCATCGCTGCTCATAATGATTATGAGATCTGGCAGATGGATGTGAAAATAACAATCCTTAACGAGAACTTGGATAGGGATGTATATATGATACAACTCAAAGGTTTCACATCCCAAGATGGCTCAATGGTATGAGGGTTACAAAGGTCCATTTATGGACTTAAGCAAGCATTAAGGAGTTGCAATATTGGGTTTGGCGAGATAATTCAAGAAATGGTTTTGTATCAAACGCAATTGAGCCCTATGTGTAGAAGAAGACTAGTGGCCGTGCGATTGTTTTCCTGGTACTATATGTCGATGACATTTCACTAATAGAAATGATGTTCCTTTTCTTCAGATAGTTAAGTCATGGTTGTCAAAGAAGTTCTCCATGAAAGACCTTAGAGAAGCAGCCTTTATACAAGGTACAAATATCTACCATGATAGATTTAGAAGGCTTCTAGGTCTTTCTCAAAGTACATACAAAGACAAGGTTTTGACTAGATTTAACCTTGAGCAGTCAAGAAAGGGTTATCTCCCAATGTCTCACGGGATTAACCTTTCTAAATTTGAGTATCTGAGAACACAAGTGGAGAGACTAAGCATGAATGGAATACCCTATGCTTCAGCAATAAGATCCATAATGTATGTTATGGTATTCACTCGGCTCGATGTCTCACACGTGTTGGGCATCACGAGCAGATTTCAATCCGATTCAGGTGAGAAGTACTAGATAGTCATTAAATCTATCCTTAAGTACTTACGTAGGACTAAGGATATGTTTTTAGTATATGGAGAAGGTGATCACTCTATGAAGGGATAAACTGATGCGAGTTTTCAGTTTGACAAGGATGACTTAAAGTCCCAATCAAGATATGTTTTTATGTTAAATAGAGGGAAAGTTGTTTGGAAAAGTTTCAAACTGGATACGACTGCTGATTCAACCACTGAATCTGAGTATATAGCTGCTTTAGAAGGAGCTAAGCAAGCTATCTGGCTTAAGGGATTTATTGGTGATCTCGTTGTGGTGTACAACATTGTAAATCCAATAGTGGTCCATTATGATAACAATGGGGCTATTGCTCACACAAAGGAATTACGGTCTCGTTAGATGATACAGGTGATTACGGGTATAGTAATGATCACATGTTAGTAAGCCAAGTAGTCTAGATAGGATCCATCGCTCCTAATATAGTGATATAATGTGAGATGTACCTTAGGGCCTCTTGTTGAAGAGACACACTCATAAACCTCTTAACAGAGTATAAGATTAATCAAATGGGTTTCTGGTTAATCTTGATACATTATGGTGATTGGTGTTCTTCGTAAACAAGTCTAATTCCAAGATAGCTATGGCAAATACATTAGCTAACACTTAATCGGAGCTCAATAAAATGGATGGTACTTAACCTGATAGAAGGAGTGTATTGTATTGGTTACTACTGCAGAACCAGATTAAGGGACAGGCATGTGACGTTTGGACTATCGGGAGATCATAAACCTTTGTTAGAAAGCCCAATTGATCATTTAGAGTTATTGGGTTCCATATTGATAAGGAACACTGAGCCTAAAGGTTCCCGGATGGAAAGCCAAGTTTAGGTCTCTAGAAGATCTATACTTCGGGATGCTATGAGGTCACATACTTTGGGTCTTTACCAGACTGAGTAAAGAACCAATAGACTAGGTCTATGCCGAGAATATTAAGGTGTTCGAATTCGTTGGATGAATTATTAATTGGTTGGACTAAATTAATAATTAAAAGGATTAAAGGAGAAAATTGGGAATATTGCACTGAGGGGAGCGAGGGAATTTTTCCCATTGCGAGTGGGCCCCCAACGAACATAGGTTATTCAAAGTGGGGCCTGCACGGCTGCCTCACGAGCTAAAAAGCTCGTGGGCTGCTAACTTGCGGGCTAGGTGCCCAAGCATTAGCCTGTTGTACAAGCCTGCTAGTAGAGCCTATAGGCTGAGCTTGTGGGAAAGCCCGCAAGCTCAGCTTCCAGCACAAGGCAAGCCCATTAGGACTTTCCTTATAGAGGCCGCATAAGCGAGTTGTGTGGTGGGTCAACCCCCGGATCCTAGGGATCCACGCGGTTGAGCCTGTTTATGGGATGGGTTTTCTCATCCCACATTGCTAAATGTGGGGAGTTTTAAACTCCCCTCTCCCTATAAATAAGCCTCCCTCTCTTCCTTTTAACGTATTACAACTCAGTCTTTCTCTTTGAGTTTAACATCTTTACTTCGTGAGATTTTGTAAGATCCTCCATGAGTTTCTCCAAGAGATGAAGAATTCTTTAAAAGGCTCTTTCTATTTTGAAGTGAGCCTTCTCAGTTAATATTTTATGGTTAGCCTTCGAGTGATCTAGCAACCGCTGTCTACCAACGGGTTCTACCTCAGTGGAGGTTTTGGTCAGGTGAAGATTTGTGTGGATCAATAGTAGAGGCTATCCTAGTTAGGAAGCTAGTGCTATTGGAGTTCTGTCGAATTGCTATAAGGGAACACAACATCTAAAAGAGAGAAGCACGCATCAACTAGTAATGTTCTTAACTTAGATGCTAGGTTTCTTTTATAAGTTGTAGAAACCTATTAGAATCTATGGAAAGTTTCAACTTAGATTATATCAATCATGGCATGCTTAGGAGATCCTTTAGGGTTAATTTTAAGTTTTGAAATTCCTCCTTGTAATTTTCATGTTCATTTATTGTCTTGATTATCAGTACATATAAGGTATGAAACATTGATTAATTCCACCATAAACACATCTTTTAACTCTTTAATGGTATAAAGAGTGGTGTAGAACCCCTTGATTATGCTTTTGATAGTGGGGCCTTCAAGCAGATGGAATTGACTGAGATTTTACTACTTGATGACCTTGTGCATGAATCGATTGAGTAGAAGAATCTCATAGTTCATTTTAAATTCTAGACAAAAATCCAAGTCTTCAACCCATTCTACTTTAGTGAATACGATTCTAAATGGAAAAACAATTCTTTGCCATAAACCATCAATGTTGAAAAACATCTTCTTCCTTCATTCTCCTTGGAGTTTCAAAGTTCTTTTAGTTATAGCCATTAAAGGTGAAAGGGGTTTAAGAGTAGAAGAGAGATTAGGGTTTTTGTAGAGAAATGATTAGGATTTAAAGAGCAAGTAACCTCTGTCTTCATCTCCGTTTAGTTTTTATAGGCTTCTTCCATTTGCAAAGATACATGGCGCCTCCATATCAAAGGATCAAAATCAATGCTGAGATGAACACTTGATTCACCAACTTAGTAAAATGATGAGTTTAACAATGGATGGTTCCAATTCAAATGCACGTCTTTTGAAATCGTGGGATTTGATTTTTAACCACAAAACTAATTCTCACAGCATTACTTTAAAAAGTAAACGGTCTTAGACATGTGTTACCTCATTCGCTTGAGTTAAGATATGCTTTTCAACACTTAACCAAATTTCTTGATGCTTCCTTCACCTGAAGTTCGCCATACCAACAAGTTACCTTAGAATAGTAAATTTTTCTTTGGGCAATGGTTTGGTTAATATGTCAGCTCACTTCTCCTCAGAAGGAACATACTCAAACTGAAGTGATGTCTAATATTGACATGCTTCATCCTGCCATGTTGAACTGGATTTTTGGATAGTTCAATTGCGCTCCTATTATCACACATAACTTCGAGACACTTAGACTTTATACCATAATCTTCCAATTATTGCTTAATCCATAGCAGTTGTGCTACACAACTTCCTACCATCATGTACTAAGCTTCAGATGTACTTAGTGCAACAGAAGTTTGTTTCTTACTATACCATGAGACAATGCATTCTCCAAGAAAATGACATCCTCATGTGGTGCTTTTCCTATTGAGCTTGTCTCTACTATAATCAGCATCTGTAAATCCTCTTAGAGTGAAATCAGAATTGTTAGATACCACAGACTTGCATCAAGTGAGCCTTACAAATACCAAAGAATTCTCTATACAATTGCTAAATGAGATTCTCTTGGGTCAACATGATAATGAGCACAATAGCACATGTCATACTGAATGTTAGGCCTACTAACTGTAAGATAAAGACAAGAGCCGATGATTTCTCTATACGACTTGCTATCTACTAGCTTCCCAACTTCATCTTTACTTAAGATAGTATCTGTGGCCATGGGAGTGGACATTAGCTTTGAATGCTCCATATCAAATTTCTTCAGACCTTCTTTGGTATACTTTGCTTGACTTATGAAGATTCCATCTTCAGTCAGCTTGATTTGAAGTTTAAGGAAAAAGTTGAGCTCTCCCATCATAGACATTTCAAAGTTACTTTTCATCTACTTGTTGAATTCCTTGCACAGCTTCTCATTAGTTGCTCCAAATATGATATCATCCACATAGATTTGGACTAGCAACAAATCTTCTTTTCTTCACATCCATGATCACTTCAAATTTGACTAATTTTAGTTCCTATTTAGTTTATTATCCGATTAGTGAGCTTGATAAAAGATTCATATGTTTCATCTTTACTACTCAGCAAGACTACCCAAGGGAATCTCGTGAAGTCATCCACAACCACCAATGAGAATCTCTTACCACCCATGCTCATAGGCTGAATTGGGTTGAAAAGATCTAGGTGGAGGAGCTCTAACTGTCACTTGGATACTGTGTGATTAAGTGACCTAGATGATTTATTAACTTGTTTAACGAGCTGGCAAACTGAGAAAAGTCTATCATTTTCAAAGCTGATACTGGGTAAATCCACAACTAGTTGCTTTTTTTCTAGTTTAGACAAAATGTTCATATTTATATGACCCAAACTTCTGTGCCAAAGCCATGAATTATCCTCGTTAGATATAAGACAAACATTAGTGGAGAAAGGGGATAAATCAATCATATAGACATTATTGATTCTAAGAGCAAAGAGTATATTTGAGTCAGTCTTATAGTTAATAATCGAGCAACCTACTGATTAAAATGTAACTCTTCTTCCTTTGTCACAAAGCAAAGCTACACTAAGCAAGTTGAATTTGAGTCCTTTGACCAGAGAAACTTCTTCGATTAAAGGAGAGACACCAATTGTGCCACATCTCACAATCTTTCCCTTTTGGTTATCTCCGAAATTGACACTTCCATTTCTTTTACGCTCCTATGAGATGAACTTACTTTCATCTCCTATCATATGCCTTGAGCATCCGCTATCAAAATACTACATTCTAAAGTCATCAGTGGTTCTAAGGCTCACCTGCACTACATGCATTTTCTTAGGTACCCATGCTTTCGAGCTGGGTCCTCTTTTGTTAGCAGTACTTAAGTTACTTCAGTCATACTCATTATAGTAATCATTATTATGGCTATAGATAACTGTAGCATGTCCAGCTTTGCCACAAAAACCACACACCATTTTTGCTTTACTTTGGCTCGCTTTCTTCTTTTTAGAGGAATTCTTCCTTTTAGAATTGAGAGTTTGGTTACTCAGAGTTTGACTATTAGCTGGAGGAAGAACCCATTCTTTCTTCAAAGCTATTATCCCAGTAGTCAACTCATCTAATTTCTTAGTGAGCTTGCTGTTTTGATATTCATGATACTCAGCTTTTTCTTGAAGAAAGAGGATATCAAGAGACATGGAAGCAATGGTGTCTTCCTGGTCTTCACTTCTCCCCACTAGCTCTTTGATGTTCTTTACTGACTTATTAGTCAATTTCATAACATTAAAGAGTACAAGGGTGAACTCTTCTATGGACAAAGGGATTTCGGGATGTACTCAGTTTGAGAGGATTTCCCTTTATTACGGTCAGCTTCAAAGTCAACAACAATTTGACTTCTATTTGAAGTAGATGCTGAGCCTTCACCCCTTTCATTCTCGATTGCCATCAAGTAGAGGTTGGTGAAGTCAGTTGCTTCTTCATCAGAAGATGAAGATTCTTTTGAATCACTCCAAGTGGAAGCAAGTGCCTCATTCTTCTTTGCGAACCTTTTCTTGCATCTGTCCATCTTGGTCTTTTGACAGCTAGACTAGGTATGGCCTTTTTCTCCACAACCAAAGCATTTGATTTCTTTGATGTATTCCTCCTTGGATCCTTCCTCAGCTCCTTGCTAGTTCTGAGTTGACTTGTTTTTAGGGAGAAACTTCTTCTTGTTAAACTTCCCATCCTTCTTCATGAAGCATTTGAAATGCCTGGTCAGAAGGGCCATTTGCTCTTCTGAATCGCATCTGGTGGATTCATCAGAGGAATGAGCTTTCAAGATAATGGCTTTGCCCTCTCTTTCCTTGCCTCTACTCCTTTTGGAGTCAGCAGTATATTTCCTCAGGGACATCTCCTAAGTCAGCAAGGTGCCTATCAAATCATCATAGCTGTAGGTCTTAAGATCATGAGCCTCCTCTATCGCTCTCTTCTTGGCATTCCACTCTAAGGTAAGAGTGTGGAGTACCTTCTTCACCAACTCCTCTCTAGTGAACTCCTTGCCCAATCTCTTTAATTCATTAATTATATAAATAAACATGGTATTCATGGCTTGAATACCCTCACTTGTGCCCATCTGGAACATCTCATACTCTCTTAGCATGAGATTGATCTATGACTCCTTAACCTTGTCAATCCCTCGTAGGTAATCTCCAACTTCTTCTAGATTTCATGTGTTGTCTTGTAGAACGAGACCTTGTTAAACTCTGTAAGATCTAGCGTACAGTGTAAGTAATTGATGGTAGTAGCATTCTCTTTGAGAAGCCTTAAGTTAGCATCATCATAATCCTCTAGGTTAACTGCTACACGTTCCCTATTCCTAACCATGGCAGGAATTCTAGGGCCAAACTCTACAGTGAGCCATGCCTGCATGCTCTGAGATTGTATAAAGTTTTTCATGCAATTTTTCCAAAACATGTTATGATTATCATTGAACCATGGTGGCTTAGTTACAGACATTCCCTCTTTAAGGAGAATAGTTTATCCTAAGCCAGAATTGAAACTGTTGTAATCTATTTGGGATCTTTAACTCAAAGATGATTAGTCTATAATCTGAGCACCGCTCTGATACAACTTGGTGGTCCTAAATGGCTTAAAATAAGAGTAGAGGGGGTTTATACAGTTCTTAGTTTCTTTTTTATGTTTGTAGAAATATTTTAACAAGTTATGTTTTTAGATGTGTGCTAAGTTTATCGTGCTAAGCTGGGTCTAAAAATAATAAACTACTTAGCTTTGCATGCATGGTTTATCTTCAATACTTGTTGAGTACTTTACTCAGCTTGGATTGGTTTTCAAGCAAAATTAATAAACTAGAAGGAATGATGAATGAGATTAGATGCAATAAAGGTAAACAAGTAAGGTTAGAAATGTTACACCTAGAATTATCCTAGTTTAGCCCCTAGCCTACATCTAGTCCCCCAGATTCCTTTCTGAGCTATAATTCACTAGTGGTTCGTTCCTTCCTTAGGTGGAGAAGCCTTTACAGCAGGTAGAAAAGATTACAGAAAGTACCTTTCTTTCTAACTACCTCTCAAACACAGTTTAGATACCGTTCCTAAACTAACACTTATATTTATCAAAGAAAATGCCAACAGGGGAATTCAACTTATAGAAATGTTGAATCCTTTACAAGGTTAAATCTTAAGTGCTACTCTCTCTATTACAAATAGATTTTGATAATACGTGTTTGCTATTGCTTGATTTGGAATTTCTAAAAGCAGGGAGTATTTGAACAGAGGTTCAACTCTTAGAGAAATTCGAGGTGATTCACCAAGTTTGAACGTCTACTCCAGTCTTCTATCTATAGTTGAAGGTCTTAGAATTAGCCATTGCAAACTTCTCATCCTAACAGTTCTTCAATATCTCTTCTCTTCAAATCTTTCAAATTTTCCTATTAGAAACAAATTCCAGGATGTTTAGAGATAGAGATTTCGAACGTTAAAGCGCGAGATTAAATTGTTTATTCTAGAGCGTCAAGTCTTCAAGAAACCCGTTCTGATAAAGAGGCGCACGAGTTGCAACGTGAAATTTTGGAATTCGTTGACTTATTGACATTGTAAAGTTGCACAGAGACACTGACATATAGTGCATGTCAGAGGATTTCTTTTGCCTTGGATGTTAGTAAGGAATCTCCAACATTCCGAACTAACACCTTTGATTTGTGAGGACAACTGGAATATCTTCTTTAATTCTATCGCCTTTTCTCCTGAAAATCATCAAAGGGATATTCCGTTTCTCATAGAAACCATTATTAGCATTTGTGCCATTTAATTCTCTAAGTGTCATAGTAACTTAGCTTTTATCATAAAAAGCTAACTCCACTCAGCTGAGTAAATATCTTATTAACTACATAATACTAAGCTTAAATCATCTTTCTTACTCTAAGCCGTAACTTAATTAATTACTTAGTAAAATGAGTTGTTTTCCCTTAAACAAAATCATGTAAACTTCATTAATTAAAAGTATAATTAGTACTTAATTAATTTCACTATCCTAGTCAATTTGTTATTTCTAAACTGTTTTAAGTGCTATGAGGTATGATTAACTTGGGTTTAACATCTAGAAATGCTCAATTCCTCGAGAAGGAGCATATACTTGTAAAGCTAGTGGGAGCAATATTGAGTTAGGCACTAAAGAAGATCAAACAGACAATCAACTGATTGTTCCTTCACCTATTACACAAGAAAGTGTAAGCATGAAATAGACTATTATAACACCAACATTGCGTAGGTCAGGTCAAGCTCCAATCGCTCCCGAGTGATATGGTTTTCTTATCACTGATGATAAACATATCTTCCTTATGGAAGAAGATGAGCCCAAGACTTACAAGGAGGAAATGAAAGGCTTAGAGTGTGATAAATGGTTTAAAGTAATGGGGTCAGAGATGGACTCCATGTACGAAAATCAAGTTTGGAACTTGGTTGATGCTCCAAGTGGGATTAAGCCCATAGGATGTAAGTGGGTTTTCAAGAAGAAAACTAACATGGACGGTAATGTAATTACCTATAAAGCAAGGTTGGTAGAAAAGGTTATAGTAAAAAAGAAGGTATTAACAATAATGAAACCTTTTCACAGGTGGCCATGGTAAAGTCTATTGGAATACTCTTTGCCATCACCACTCATTACGATTATGAGATCTGGCAGATGGTTGGGAAAACAATGTTCTTTAATGGGAATTCTGATAGGGATGTGTATATGACACAACATGAAGGTTTTACATCCAAGGATGCTCGATGGTATGCAAATTGCAAAGGTCCATTTACGAACTTAAACGAGCATCAAGTAGTTGGAATATTAGGTTTGACGGGACAATCTGAGATATTTGTTTTGTGTGAAATGCTAATGAGCCCTGTATATATAAGAAGGCTAGTGGGAGTGTGGTCGTTTTCCTTGTATTATAAGTTGATGACATATTACAAATAGGAAATGACGTTCCTTTTCTTCAAACAGTGAAGTCATGGTTGTCAAAGAAGTTCTCCATGAAAGGCCTTGGAGAAGAAGCTTTTATACTTAGTATAAAGATCTACCGAGATAGATCTAAAAGGCTACTAGGTCTTTCTCCAAGTATGTACATAGACAATGTCTTGCCAGATTTAACCTTGAGCAATCAAGAAAGGGTTATTTGCTAATGTCTCAAGGGATTAACCTTTCTAAATTTGAGTGTCTAAGAATAGAAGAGGAGAGACTGTGCATGAATAGAATACCCTATGCTTCAGCAATAAGATCCATCATGTATGCTATGGTATGCACTCGACTTGATGTCTCACACATGAGTAGATTTCAATCTGATCTAGGTGAGAAGAACTAGATGGCCGTTAAAACTATCCTTAACTACTTACGTAGGACTAAGGATATATTTTTAGCATATAGAGAAGGTGATACATTGACTTGAGTTTTCAATTTGACAGGGACGATTACAAATCCCAGTCAGGGTATGTGTTTATGTTAAATGGAGGGGCAGTTTTTTGGAAAAGTTTCAAACAGGATATGACTGCCAATTCAACCACTAAATTTGAGTATATAGCTGCTTTAGAAGCAGCTAAGCAAGTTGTCTGGCTTAAGGGATTTATTGGTGATCTTGGTGTGGTGTCCAACATTGTAAATCCAATAGAGATCTATTATGATAACAATAGGGCTATTGGTAAGGTAAAGGAACCACGATCTCGTCAGAGAAATGGACATGTACTCAGAAAATATCATCTCATTCAAGAGATAGTAGCTAGAAAAGATATAAGCTTAGAATACATCCCAATAGATCAGAATCTAGTGGATGGGCTAATGATGCCATTAACTCAAGTTAAGCATAACCAACATGTTAACAAGTATGGCATGAAGCACATGGGTAATTGGCTCTTTTGCAAGTGGGAGATTGTTAAACATGATGTATGCCTTAGAGGCAATTATGGTGATATATCTTAATTAGTTATAATGAACAAATAGTTTCAGATTAATAATAATAATAATAATAAATGCATCTTTGTTATTTATCAGTGTTAGTTTATATTATGTATCTCATTGGTATCATATATATGTGTTATTATATATGTACATTGATAAGACAAAGTTCGTGACTACTTTATAGAGTGAAAGTGCGAGGACATAGTGGGAGCTATGTGGTGTGAGAACTGCACATACGTGTTCCTATAAATAGTCTAAATACCCCTAGTCATAGTTTCATTGAGATTGGACATCAATGAAGTGGATAGACTAGCAGCCTATCTCACGAGCTGAAGGTGGTACCTTGAGTTAACACATGAATGTATTCGGGTAATACATCAGAGATGGTTATAAGATAGACACTTAGAAATAACTATATACATGTGTTGGTGTCATGTCTTATTGCAATAGCAGTACAAGTATCCTCAGACCTAAGATACAGGTTAGCTTATGTAGAAGTTGCTATACTTTGGGTCATACTTATTCATACCCTGGCGATCAAGATGATACAGGTGATTACGGGTATAGTGATGATCACTTGTTGGTAAGCCGAGTAGTCAAGATGGGATCCATCGCTTCGGATATAGTGATAGAATGATAGATGTACCTTAAGGCCTCTCATTGAAGAGACACACTCATAAACCTTTGATAATATTATAAGATTGATAGAATGAGTTTCTAGTCAATCTTAATACATTATGGCGAGTTGTATTCTTCGTGAAGAAGTCTAATTCTATGATAACTATGGCTATTACAGGAGCTGAAACTTAATCTGAGCTCAATAAACTAGATGGTAACTAACCTGATGTAAGGAGTGTATTGTATTGGTTACTATTGCAGAACCGGACCTAGTCATAAGCAAGTGATGTTCGGAGTATCAAGGGATCATACACCTTTGCTAAAAAGCTCTTTTGATCATCTAGAGTTATTGGATTCCATATCAGTCTATAAAACTAAGTCTAAAGGTTCCCGAATGGGAAGCCAAGTTTAGGTTACCCTCTAGCGACTCTATACTTCGAGATCTTATGAATTCACACTCTTTGGGTCTTTACCAGACTAAGTAAAGAACTTATAGACTAGGTCTATACTAAGAATATTAGGGATGTCAAAATCATTGGATGAATTATTAATTGGTTGGACCTAATTAATAATTAAAAGAATTAAAGGAGAATTTTGGGACAATTGCACGGAGCGGAGTAAGGGAATTCTTCTCATTGCGAGTGGGCCCCGCGAATATAGGTTTTTTGCAGGTGGGGTGTGTGCGGCTACCCTACGAGTAAAAATTGCTCGCGGGACACTAGCGTGCACTAGCACAAGGCCAGAGCGTGCTATCACTCTTTACTTAAATGCTAGGTTTCTTTTAATAAGTTTTCTAAACCTATTAGCATCTAGGGAATGTTTCAACTTAGATTATATCAATCATGGAATGCTTAGGAGATCCTTTAGGGTTAATTTTAAGTTTTCAAATTCCGCCTTGCAAGTTTGCTTGTTCAATTACTATCTTAATTAACCAGTATAACAAAGGGTAGAAAGTAGTTGAAGATGGTCATGAAACTACTCAGCACCATAAGTTATACATTAATCCAAGGTAGCAACTTCACAATCCACTAGAGCAATAACATATAAGAAACTCACCAAGAGGTGGAGGCTCATCTTCTTGTCAAAATCTTAAAGGGTGTGACCCCAAGCTGCGTAGATAGTCAATAGAATGGAATCTCTTATAATAGCACTAAATTGTAAAACTTAGTATAGACCACTACTTGCGTACTTACTGAGTTATCTAATGAAAATATTACAAGTTTCTATCCAAGTTAAGAGCTTCTTAACATATTGTTATATTTGTGTTATTCTCTCATATATAATGTTGTTGTAGAAATTAAGCAAGACCAACTCAAAAGGAGAAGTTGAGTAAGACAAATTCCCAAGATAAAGAAAGCTTCTCTAAGTATGGGGGAGCTAACGCTAAATGAAGGAAATCCACTCAGCATGGGGGAACCTATGCTCTTTAAGGTGTTCACTCAATATGAGGGAGTCTTATATCACTTATCAGGTATTCTTATATCCATAAACTAATTATTTAATTAATTTCTACTACTACTTAGTTTGTTATCTGTTCCAAAATGGAGAGATTGTTGAACCTAAGTTAATAGTACTTCACCGTACTTAGAGCTATGGAACTAACAAATTTTTTAGGATAGTGAAATTAATTAGGAATTAAGTAGACTCTTAATTAGGCAAGTTTTACCTGAGTTTATTTTGAGGAAAATAAATTAGTTTTGATGAAACTTATTTAAGTTTTGGCTTAGAGAAGGAAAGGCTGAGTAGATGTGTACTTCATAGTTTATGCGATATAACTCAACTATAGCTGAATAACTTTTATTTTAAAAAATTTGAGTAACTTGACACACTTAAATTTATTATGACACTTGTGCATTTAACTGTTTCTATGAAGATAATGTTAGACATGATGTATGCCCTAGAGGTAATTAGGGTGATATATCTTTATTAGCTATAATGTATTAACGATTTTGGATTATTATTAATAATAATTAAGGAATCTTTGTTGCTTATCAGTACTTTTAATTTATTTATGTATCTTGAAGGTATCATATATGTGTAGCATTCAATATATATATGCACATTGATGAGACAAAGTCAGTGACTACTTCATAGCGTAAAAATACGAGGACATAGTGGGAGCTATGTGATGTGATACATTTTACTATGAGTAGTTTAAATATCCCTAGTCATAGTTTCATTGAGACTAGACATCAATGGAACACATAGACTAGCATGTGTAGGCTTACTCCTTGGATTAGATCTAAGCAGCCGATCTCATGAGCTAAAGGTGGTACCTTGAGTTAACACATGAATGTATTCAGGTAATACATTGGAGACCGCTATAAGACAGACACTCGAAAATAACTATATCCATGTGTAGGTGTCATGTCTTATTGTAGTAGCAATACAAGTTTCCTCAAACCTGATATACTATTTACCTTTTGTAGGAGTTGTTATACTCTAGGTCATGCTTATTCATACCCTAGAGATCAGGATGACACGCGTGATTACGGGTATAGTGATGATCACATGTTTGTAAGTCAAGTAGTCAAGATGGGATCCATCGCTCATTATATAGTGATATAGTGGGAGATGTACCTTAGGGCCCCTTGTTGAAGTGACACACTCATAAACCTCTAATCAGAGTATAAGATTGATAGAATAGGTTTCTAGTCAATCTTGATACATAATGGCTGAGTGGTTTTCTTCGTAAACAAGTCTAATTCCAGGATAGCTACGGCTATTACATGAAAGACACTTAATTTGAGTTCAATAAGTTGGATGGTACGTAACCTGGCGGAAGGAGTGTATTGTATTGTTACTACTACAAAACCAGATCAAGTCACAAGCATTTGACGTTCCAAGTATCGGGGGATCATACGCTTTTCTTAGAAAGCCCATTTGATCTTCTATAGCTATCAAGTTCCATATTGGTCTGGAACACTAAGCCTAAAGGTTCCCAGATGGGAAGCCAAGTTTAGGTTAACCTCTAGCAGCTCAATACTTTAGGATCATATGAGGTCACACACTTTGGGTCTTTATCGGACTAAGTAAAGAACCTATAGACTAGGTCTATGTCGAGAATATCTGGTTGTCGAAGTCATTAGAAGAATTATTATTTGGTTGGTTCAAATTAATAATTAAAGGGAATGAAGAGGAAATAGGGAAAAATAGCACAGAGTGGAGTAAGGGAATTTTTCCTATTGCGAGTGATCCCCAAATAAACACAAGATGTTTGAAGTGGGGCCTACGTGGCTACCCCGCGGGCTGAAAAGATCACGGGCTGCAAGCGTACGGGACAAGCTCGCTAGCATGATGCACTGGTAAGCTTGCAAGAATGGGCTTGCGACTCAAGGCAAGCCCGCTAGGGCTTCCCTTGTGATAGGATTCGCGAGTTAGCCCGTGGGTCCAAGTGGCCCACGTGGCTAACCCTCTAAGTGGGATGGGATATTCCCATCCCACTTTGTGTTTGAGGGGGATTCAAACACTCCCCCTGTTCCCTATATATAGGCCTTCAGCTCCACTTTATTTAACACACTTCAGCTCAACTTTTCTCTTTGAGTTTGACATCTCTTTCTTTGTTCATTGTGCGAGATCCTTCACGAGTTTCTCCAAACAATGAAGAATTCTTGTAAGGTTCTTTCTAACTAAAGTGAGCCTTCTCGATTTTATTTTTGGGTTGCCGTCTACTAACGGGATCTACCTCAACGAGGTTTTGGTCAGGGAAGATCTGTGTGGATCAATCATAGAGGCTATCCTAGTTTGGAGGCTCATGCTAACGAAGTACTACCGAATTGCTCTAAGGGAACACCGCATCTAAAAGAAAGAGAAGGACACATCAATTGGTAACATTCTAATCTTAAATGCTAGGTTTCTTTTATAAGTTATATAAACCTATAAGCATCTATGGAATCTTTTAACTTAGATTATATCAATCATGGAATGCTTTAGAGATCATTAGGTTGATTTTAATTTTTGAAATTCCACCTTGCAAAGTTTGCATGTTCAATTACTATCTTGATTAACTAACAGTGGTATTTAGATCCTGCATTATGCTATGCATGATTGATTATAATATGTTAAAATGATATTTTCTATGAATTGATTAAAGTATGCTATGCATGACTTAGGTTTCAATTCCTATTATAGAAAATGATGTGATAACTAAATAAACGTTTTGTTCAAACTTAGTCTAAGTGATTATCATATAAATTAGCAATGTTTTACCACATGTGTAAATGCTTTGATTGAGGGCCGTCTCGTACTTCACTCAATTAAAGAACAAAATCTTTAAACCATAGTTGTCTATGGTACAAAGAATCAAAGTGCCCACAGTTAAATTAGCAAGGACTAGACTTGGCTTCTCATTCACTTCAAGGGGGCCTCTCCTACCTGGAAATCTCCATCGATATTAGTTTCAAAAGTACCCAAGAGACTTTTATGACTTAGTCGATTTCTAGTATGAGAATTGGATTACGCATATGGTTTTACAAACATGGTTTAAATTGTTAAATTAAAAATTATAGACATATGTGCAATGATTTAAACATGGACCTTGTTTGTTTTGCATGCTATATGGAGTCTTTGTATAATGGAATGATTATGATATACCAGTTCCGAGCATGTTCCCTTAGAGTTAATAATTCCAAAAAGCTCAAAAATATTATTTTCATAATCATATCCATCATATAAGACCTAGACTATGGTGACACCGGTGGCACCAATAAAATCCCCACAATAACATTAAGGCGGTTGTGAGCGGGCGACACGGAGCGGTGGGCCAAGAGCGCGCGGGATCATAGGGGTGTTTGAAAAAGAGAATAAAAGGCACCGGGTCGGGGACCTGGGAGAAAATGGTTTGAAAGAGAAAAAGATGAAAATATTTAAGATCAGTTCGAACCCGAATTCGCCGTCTCTTAGTGTGGAGTCGCTACCTGGATTACTTTCTAGGAATTAGAGTCCTGTGAGGCTTAACGTTTGGGGGACGGCCCACCAAGACACAGAGATTCGGGTCCGGGATAAGTTGCTTATTTCTTAAGTGATCCCAATATATTACATCTACAGAAAACCGTTTTCTTTTAATTATGCATATTCGCACTTAGGTTGTTTTTGGAGTTAAATGCATGGTTCACGTATTGCAAAATAATAAATCATTCACAAAGAGGAAAAACAAAACCATCAACAAAACCGTAAGTAAATGCGGAAAATAAATGCGGAAAAATGAAAATTACTAGGCTTCAAAAATTGGGGGATGCAACCGCCCGCTATCCTATTAATTACATTTTTCGTAGAAAAAATACAATACCCGAAGGAAAAATAAAAGCCTAAACATACATCTAACCTGCATCCACAAAGATTAGCACATGAGATATATCACGTATGCTCGACTTGATTTTAGTGAGGCCCGCATGGCCTAATTAAAAAACATCGGATTTTAAAGTTATTAATTTAAATAAAAACAGTTCATTTTTATTTACACGTATGTTGGTCAATTTTAATTAATGAAAATGACCGCATGGAAAATGGTGAGGTCTGTTATCCGGGAATATATTTTATTCCCTTTGTGGGGGTATTGTAATACGAAAAGATAAAAAGAAATAAAAGAAGAAGAGAATTACAATATTTACAATAAAATAATTCCTAGGTTCACCTGTAGAAAGAAATTAAGAAGAAAAGGAGAAGCACAAAATAAGCAGCTCTAGGAACTCAGAGGCTTTACCCTTTTGGTGTTAATCCACTTTGGCGTGTCCGTTCGATCCTCGAGAGCGTTCCTCGTTCATTTTGGTTTATGTGATTTAATGTGAAAAGTAAAAGTCCAAAAATCTTCGTTTAATTCTTGGGATTTTAGTGTAATTTTAATTGAAAAATAACGTGTTTATTTATCCAAAAGATAATCAGACTCGGGTTCCAAATTGATTCTAGACCCGAAAATATCTGAGGAATTTTGAAAAAAAGATGAAGAAATTTTATAAAAAGATGAAGAAATATGAGTAAAAGATGTAGAAATTTGGGATCTAAAATTGTTTTGGATCCGATAAAAAGTTTGAAGAAAGTAAGAAATTTTGTTTTTATTTTTCTGTTCTGAAAGAGAGGATTTTTCCCTCTGAATTTCCGAGCCCCCTGTACTGAAAAAGACCTGACTATTTATAGATACAAAAGTCCCAAAAAAATCCAAAATGTAGAGCCTCGCCGGCGAGGGGTCTCGTGCACGAGGCTCCCTGGCGCAGCCTCGCGCGAGGGTCCCTCACGAGGCCTCTCGCGGTCTGCGCGAGGGTCCCTCGTGAGGCCTCTCACGGCCCTCTCGAGGGTCCCTCGCGAGGCCTCGCACGGCCCTTGCAAGGGTCCCTCGCGAGGCCTCACGCGGCCTGCGCGAGGGTCCCTCTCGAGGTCTCGCACGGCTTGCGCGAGGCTCCCTCGCACGGCCTCGCGCTTAGGATTACGTCTCCTTCATTTTTTTTATTATATATATATATTTTTTTTTCTTTTTTTTTGTATTTTTTTAGTTAAATAATTTAAAACGTCCGAGGAGGATTCCCATTTGAAGATCTTCAGATGGTCGAAAATCGTGTGATTCGAGGATAAATTTTCCGAAAAGCCGTCATCATTGAATGTGCGAGTTGGTATAAAATCCCATGCTCACAGCTGCCCCTCGTGTGATAATTGTTGGTTGTATAACCAGTATTATCACATGAAAAGAGCGGAGGGATTGAGAATATACCTGACTTGTGCAGCTAGCGACTTCTTATTCGAAATTGGTGATGACATAGGCCTTCTGTTCTAGCGCTGTGTCTTCATAGGGTTGTTCGTCTCCTTCTTCAGAATCCCTTAGTTGTTTGATACCCCTTGTGGGCGGGTCGACCGTTTCTTTCTGCGGCATCCCTGTTGTGGTCGGCAACCGTTTCATTCTTATATTGAGACTGTTTCATTCTTCAGTCATTGAGTTAACCGTTTCCTTCTTCGGTTGTATTTTGACCTGCTTCCTGTAACAAATCAGAGAAAAGATAATGTTAGTACATTTTATGATGAATGTTTTAATTGTTTGATTGAGTTTATGTGAAGCAAAAAACTTTTCCCCTTCAATCAAAAATTAAAACATGAGGAATAAATAAGTTTAATAGAAATTCGGGGATGTCCCGAGAACCGCTCCATTGTAGGAGGCTTTTGTTGCAATGCTGACTTTAGGCTTGAGTGGGCCACCGTCTTGCTTGTAGATTCCTCATGTGGAGGTGGAGGCATCTTCTTTACCTGTAAATGACATGATGCGAATGTTATGTATGCATGATTTATGCATGAATAATATTTATTATATGATGTTTGTTCGTTTGTTGTAGGCGTCATGGGCTTCATTCAGTGAAGAGCCTTCTCTTGTGCATGTGCATCGTTGCCCTTATGACTTATCTTGTTAGGGATTCCATGGACGACTCCCTCAAAGCGACGACCATGGGTTCGTTGAATCAGATTCAAGTTCATAGCTTAGATCTGATTTAAGGAAAGTCCGGACGAATCGTCGATCCTGCGTTGTGTTGATGATGATCGCTTAGAGGCCATTTGTCTAAAGTGTTGAAGGTATATTATGTTTCAGAGATGATGAATTGGATATTTCTTTGGTTCTAAGTTTTGCATAGATCACCCTTGCGGGTTTTCATTCTATTGAACCTTGTCTTAATTTTTTCCTGGACCGCCCTTTCAGGTTTTCAATCCAACAGACTTATTTTTTCTCTTTTTTTTTCTTTTTTTTATGTTTACTTGTGGCATTCTACCATTGGCATGTAAGCAATCAAAATAAACATATGCATAAAGATTCAGCAAAAATGACAATTCATTAATGAACTTAACAGGGGTATAAATGTTTCAAATGATTTAACTCCTGCCATCAATTAGCCTTTTCAGGTTTTGTAACTAATGTTGTTCTCTCAATGTCCTAAGTTTTGCCTGAGCCGCCCTTTTCGGGTTTTCTACTCAACGGACTACTCTTTTTGTGGGTTGAAAAGAAGCCTTAATTTTTGCTCAACCAACCGAGTGTTAATTGACAGGCTGATTACAAATTTATTTTTTTTGTACTGCTTTTTAGAGATTTATTTCTTTCACCTATGCATGATAGCAATTGTGTAAGATTTGGTTGATTTGGTAGATCAGCTATCGTCGATGTCCATGACTTTAGTTGTTATCTCGTTTAGCATTACTGGTCGATTGGTCGGCGCTCACGCCGCTTTACTAGCTTGAGGCATATGTGATGATGAGTCATGATCATTGGTATTTCCTCTGATGGTGCGATGATTGCAAGTAGTAGCGTGTCATGCGAAGGGGTTATTGACATGTTCAACAATCTGGCTCCTTTTTATCTTTATTATTGACCTTTTTATGACTGCTCCATGAATTGTGGTGGTGGAGTTATTGATGTGTTCAACGATCTGACTTCTTCTTTGTGATGTTGCGTCGGTTGTTTGGTCTTGTGAATGGCTGTGATGGAGTTGTTGACATGTCCAACGATTTGACTCCTTCTCGGTGATGTTGCGCCGATTGTTTGGTCCCAACTTGCTTGGTCGACATTATGACCTTATTTTGGCTCCGATCCTTTTGATCTTTGCGTGCTTCGTTCTCTTAGTTGAGTCAGTGGACATTTC